>JAWZYV010013817.1:0-102122 GCA_038373885.1 Cheiracanthium punctorium
TTGAAAAGTATACCCTTACAGCCTTAAAAAACATTAATTTTTTTTTTACGAAGAGTTTTAAATGTATAAAAATGTGAATAAACGTTCATAAATGTTTATTAAAAGATAATGTGCCAAAACCTGTTTAATTGCATAAATAGAAAGTTTAGAAAGCTTGACAAGAAGTTTTCAGCTCGTAACTTTTACTTCTGGTCTGTTAAAGGGAAATCCCTGGGGTTTTTTGGGGGGAAAAAGGGCTCCGTTTGCTCCGATTCATTATACAACTGGTCGACTAAAGCGGAGGAGTGAAAACGGTCAGCTTCCGTAGAGCCCCCCTCGTCAGAGATCAGCTTGGCTTTTCGAACTGCGGGGAGAATCTGAGGAGTGAAAGGGGTAGGAAAGGAGAGAGTCGACCAGTTGTATAAGACAGCATGCCTAGTGTCCCTTATTTGGGACAGAAATTTTCGCTATCAGTTGTTTTTTTTTTTTCTAATGGGCAGGCACTGGCCACAAGCCTTTGCCATCAACGGCCCTGGTTATTGTACATTTTATTATGGGAGCACCCAGTGGACGGACAGCACTACCCCCTATGAAGGAACGGACAAGTTAACATCCATGCCCAAGCCGGGATTCGAACCCGGACCCACGGCGTGATAGAATGGTTCTCTAGCCACTACACCACCTGGGCGGCTTTCGTTATCAGTTGAAAACGTTATTTATTTTTTCTAAATTTTATTCACATGTATTGAACCTCAACTCCACAAAATATCCAAGTAGGATGTTGACATTTCCATTTTTATACATAGTGATTTTAAAAGAAATTATCCCTTGTTCAAGAAGTTGACATCAGAAATTTATCTGTTATTGCTGGTACAAGCAAAAATCGAAGAAAGTCACAAAAATATCTGAGCATAAATGGGTTGTAACGGACACTGCCAAGAAAGTAAAAAGTTACTGGCAACCCCCAAAGAGAGGGAGAGTCCCTCTCGAGCAGCAGAGAGAAAAGGACGCTGAGAGGATGGGCTCCGAGAAAATTTTCCCTTGTGATACCGAAGGCGTTCGCTCGGTTATTGAAATTGTAAATATGTGTATTTTTGTGTCGTCTGTGTGTAAAATTCATCCATGTTAACCAAGAATATAAACTAAATAAAGTTAAGCAAACTACATGGTTGTGTGCGGCTGCCTTCCTTCAGCTTCTGAACGGGGCGATACGTTACAGGGTTAACAACGCGTTCATATTTAGTTTTTTTTCATGCGGGTTTATGCTCTTAATAATAGCAAAAGACTTCCGGCTTGTGACGACACTGTCCGGCTTGTGTAGACACTGACGAAAAAGATTATCGGCTGCACCGGTGAGCGGGCGTTTGCGTCCCTCAGCGCGAAAGAGTTGAAATTTGTGCATTTGTTTATAGGGTTATTTATATTTTTTGTCTGAAATTATTACAATTTGTCATTTTTACCAGAAATAATATTCATGAAAAATGAACGAAAAGCAGCGCTAACCTTCCTTCTCTTTCAGAATACATCGTGGTAGTGATTCAGGAGTCCATACGCCTTCGGCCACGCACTTGTACTCTTCTACAGACGGAGATTCAAAAACTGCCGGCGGTTTGCACCTGATGTTGCACACGGTTTCATTTCTGAAGTGGTTGCACACCACGCCGACGTTCTTCTGCCCCTTCGTCAAATTGCGAACGTCGCAGTTCAAGAAATCTGGAAATGAAATAGGTAAGGTTTTGGATAGTCAATATACAGGGTAGGGTGTTTCAAGAAGACACCTTAACTTTGAAAATGAATAACTCGGAAACAGTAATAGATAGAAGCGTGAAATCAGTGGTAAATTAATTTAAATAACCGTAATATTTTGATACAGAAGTCACAAAATTTTAGCTACAAATTGCACCGATAGATGGCGGATAAGCGACAATAAGTTAATCAGAAAGAGAGCTCAGACACCGAGAAGAATCACATTATAATCGATTTAAAACTACTATCTTTCACACTACATGCCAGGGCTGTAGCCAGTAAAATATTTCGGGGGTCGGGGAAAGGGGTGAGGTATAGAAAATACGGAAATCAATCCATGCCTTTTTCCATAACTGTCGAGTAATTCATCGCAACATCTCTATCATTGAATTATTAGTCCGGAAAGTCACAAGCTTTTTCTGTACGGTGTACACGAGCCTCATCTTTCATGAACCATACCTAGTGTAGTGTCGATCCGGGGCCATCGTGTTTCTACCGAGCCTGCTTGTGCACTCCGAAAGAGGCCTAGGGACGTTTCCTGATTGGTTAGATACGGCCTTTAGATGACGTATCTAAGTGCTGAAACCAATAAGTGAGCATCCGTAGGCCTCTTTGGATGACTCATCGGAGTGCACAAGCAGGCCCGGTAGAATCGCGATGGCCCTTGTCGAACATGCAACTGTTGTTGAGTGGCGACAAGTGTTTCAAACGTGCAATATACAGTCAGTCGTCATCGTTTCTCGACAGAAAAAAGGTTCAACGATCCTTTGCAAGAGATTGCAAAGCAAACGATTAGGTTTTGAGCTATAGAACGAACATGTCTGGGACAAATTAGTATCTTCTAAGATCCGTATTAGCACTATCAGCGCCATCTATCGGCGCAATTTTAAACTAAATTCTTTTGAATCCTGTATCAAATTCTTAAGTTTTTTGTTGTTTTTTTTTATATATAAACATACCACAGGTTTCATGCTTTTTTTATATATAAACATACCACAGGTTTTTATCAATCACCATTTTTGAGTTATTTATTTTCAAAGTTATTTGTCATTCGTAAAACAGCCTGTAATTTGAATGACTTTTATTACAGCGGCATTATTTTCAGCACTTGTCTAAGAGGGTCGAAAACAACGATTTTCACTATACTCTATACAAACTGTCCCGAGGAACAACGGCAAACTTTTGGGGGAGATAAAGCACACAAAAAGGATTCAGAATCACATACCATTAGGGGTCCAAAAACGTTGTTTTCATACACTAGTTAATACCTAATCACTCCTTAAAAGGTGATGAAAAACTTACCTTATCAATTTTTCCAACAAATAGTTTATTCTTCGACACACAGCATACGAAATGAAATACAGAGGGTTTACCCACATTTTTGTAACAATTTTGACTTTCTCCGTGAAATATATTTAATTGAATAAAAAGGAAATCTCATGGCAACAATTCGGAATAAGATTTAACTGTCGTCTGCATTAGGAAAATTATTCTTTCCTTTGAAATGTCGCTGGACAATGAGCAATAGACAGAGAGATATATTTCTGCTCTTTACGAAGAGAAATATTGTTATTTCATTATTACAAAAATCTCATGTGGACAACACGTGACTTCCTTGTAGGTCTATTAAATCAAAAATATTTTCGTCCCACTTCATCTAAACTTATTTTGTTTGAAAGAGATAAAATAATGCAGTAATAGTAAGCTTTAGCGGTTTCTAGCGAAATATTTCCGATATCGCCAAGCAGTGTTCAATTTGAAAGATTTGCTTCTGACACTTAATTTGGCGATATTTCACCAAAAGCCGATAAGCTTGTGATAGTTTGTGAGATTTTGGGGATAGCCAAAGTAGTAATTGACCACAAACTTTCAATGAATTGAATGTATCCATACACCTTAATGTTTATCCTACACATCTGGCTGACTCTGTACATAAATTACCCAGCCGTGCAATCAAAAAGAGATGCACAGTTAGATGTTACAATAGTTCTAAATACAAATTTCAAAATTCTACTGTTAAAACTTTTAGAGTTATGCAAAATGCGAATTAATTTTTGGCACCAAATATGGCGATATTTCGGCAAAACTCGCCAAGGTCGATGACAAATGGCGAGATTTTGGGCTTGGACCAAACAATGACTGACTGCAGATGTAATATATTGAAGATGTTCACAGGCGTTAATGTACTGAAATTATTTTGGGTAGTTCTGTAAATAAACTTTCCAATAGATTGGAACCAAAAATCGGTATGCACAACTAGATGTTACAGCTATCTTATATATGAAATTTCAACATTCTACGATTACTAGTTTTTGAGATTTGAGAGTTAAGTACATACACACGTACACCAAAAGTCCCAAGCTTGGCGACTTTTGGCATAATTCTTGAGAGAGGCACGTGACCGTCGTTGGACCATTACCTAACTATATGGTAGGACCGTATTGTGCTTGAAAGGGATGAATGTCCCAAAAATTGCCATTAACCGTAATGTATTGAAAATCTTTTGAGTGTTCCTGTAGCAGAACTATAAATGATAAAGACACTTTTTTCGGTGGAGAAATTCCTTTTGTAACCCTTAATAGCATGTCTAGCCCAATAACAGTACATTATCTACATCATTATTATCTTTATTTTCAATAAAACCGTTTAACTTAATTTTTTTTTTACTTAATTTATTTTCAAGTTTTTAGTTTTAAATTTTGTTACTTAATCCTTCTCATTTAGTTCATTTAGTACCTCATTCTTACAAGGTTTGTTTCCTGACAATTTGTTGTAATCTAACTCCGGGGTCTTATGTTTGACGCCAAATTTGGCGATTTTTACCAAATGTCACCGAAATTGGTGCTATTTGATGATATAGAATGTATTAAATTGTATTGTCATCAGAACTAAAGGTTATTGTACAACTTTAGTTTTGAATTGGCCGATTTTCATCAAATGTAGCCGAAATTGACGTTATTTGATGATACAGAATGTATTAAATTGTATTGTCATCAGATTTAAATGTGTGGACCAAATATCAAATCAATCTGTCGACAGGAAGGGGGTCAAATTTCAATTACTAAATTTGACCCAAACAAACAAGGCAAGTCAAATAAAACCGTTTAAATAAGGAAAATAGAAAAGAAAAAGTCATAATTAACTCAGATTACTGCCAGAAATATGTTGTATCACCTATTTTTAAGGAAGACATTTCACCACTTTATCCAACCAATCTTCACCGTGATAAGTTCCATCAGGATTAAGTTACCAGCTATACCTTAAAATCAACCGTTCTATATTTTGAGAAAATGAGAAATGAAACGGGATTGAAACTATATAATTTAAATGCATCCCACCCTAGTAGAGATGAGTTCGGGCTCATTTTTTGAAGCCCGACCCCGCCCGAGCCCGGAGATTTTTAATCCGAGCCCGCCCGATCCCGAGCAATATTATTTAAGTCGGAGCCCGAGCCCGCCCGAGCCCGAAATTTCAAATAAAGATGAATAAAATTCAAAGTAGCAATTCTTTGATAGAATACAATAAATTTTGCCGTTTGTGCAAATTAAAGACAAATATATTGTAGTTGCAAATTTTGAATGCACTTTCTAATTCTTCATATCTTTGCTTATGAAATAATGTCCGATCTCATGACTAATTAAGCAATATAAGCCGTCGTTCTGAAATACCCAAAGAGCTTCACGCGCCTTCTAGGCACCCTTGCCGCTTTTTTTTTTTATAAGTACTTTTATTTTCCATATCAATCACTTTTTAAAAATCTGTTTCAAAGAGTATGTTCAATAAAATAGAAATTTTTCACGAGCCCGAGCGCAATCGGGAATTACAGAGCCCAAGACCGGTTCGGGCCCGGGCTCGGGCTCGGGCTTTCGGGCTCGGGCTGAGCCCGTCTCATCTCTACACCCTAGTCCCTTTAAACGCTATGCTCCCATGGATCATGTGCATTCGGACTTTGAAAACAAGATCATTATTAGCGCCATCCCAAAACACAGGCAGGACTCTGGGAGATACGAGTGGGGGAGTGGAGCACGAATTCAAACTTGACATTTTAAGATAAGCTATCATATTTTATCTTTGAAATCAAGATGTAATATGATACGAACTTAAGATCATCGACTAGCTGCAGACGGGCGAAATAGCGTCAGCCTCTCAAAGGAAAACACTCTACCCCCTTTTAATGATTGGCGACATAAGCGCCCTCTAGCAACGCGTAGCAGCGCAACATAAAGTTAATGATTACGACTCACAACACCCTATTACAGGCAAATTTCGTTTAGCTGTTTTAGAATAAATACGTCGATGGTCGCTCTATATCCAAGTTCGTATTAAGAATTTATGGACATACCGAATTCTTCAAATGTTCGCATGTGCTGTAATGTCCGGTGACGTCCAGGTTACCATAAGTGAAACAGCTATACAAAAAACTGCCTATTCATCCTTTATCCGTCCAAGCGTACAAACCGACAAACTTTTGCTTTTATAATAGTAGTAGGGTTTGAAATTACAAAACATCTATTTAGCAATGAAAGAAGAAGAAAAACATGCATGCAGGATGCTTACCTAACTTCTGGAATTGGCATCGGTCTCCTCGGTATTCCGCAGGACACTTACATACTGATGGACGAATGCACTCTCCTCCATTCAAGCATTCATCGTCACACATTGCTGAAAGAGATATAGAAATGAGTTTACGTGGACATGGACAGCCGAATTTCATTTTAAGGGGCGTCAGAACTCATTCTTGTACACACAAAATTTTGCTTTTAGGCCAGCCTTGACTGCTATCGATTCATAGAATTGAAAAAGACACCCTATATTTGCGTTGATCTGCGGTTACTCTCTTCTAAGGATGGGGGGGGGTAGCTTGATCCCCCCTGGGATCACCCCTAGGGCATTTTACCCCCCTTTTCCTACGCCACTGGTCGCTTATACGAGGGAAAACGGGTGATTCGGAAAAATCTGGAGTGCATCCTGTCTCTGTCGTCCTCCGACAAACTTCCCTCTTGAACAGCAAGCTGCACGCATGCAGATTAAAAAACAAAATAGCTGGTGGCATGAATGACCTAGTACAAAACGTAACGAAACATCATTTGCTATGACGTAATACTCTATAATAAATGAGACCGAAGTCTACTACTACAAGCTCACGAAAGTTTTGTATACTGATCAGCAGTGACATTTGAATACCAATGAAATTTATACGACCGTCATTTTGAAACAATGATCTTCCCGGGGAAAAAAATTGCTCACAACTCTTACTTTAACAGAAGACCAACTAAACTCCTTTGTTTACCACTTGCTTTCACTTAGTAGCTGGAGAGCCTTACCATGAATTAATATTTAAGGAGAGGTATTATAAGTGGAGACAGGGGCGTAGCCAGGGGGGGGGGGATATCGGGACATATCCCCCCCCGAAATTTTTGGGTTAGTGAAGAAATTCCGTCTATTTATACACATGTAAGTTCATATCCCCCCCCCCGAAAAATTTTCCTGGCCACGCGCCTGAGTGGAGATAAGGCTGCTGGAATTTTTTTGCAACTGAAGAAGGGTAGAAGTTTTGTACCACCCAAAACGATAATTTTATCGATAAGTATCTTTTTAATGTGTGTTATTTTACAGTGTTTTAATTATTTCTAACTTTAACATCTTTTTATTTTCATTAAATTTCTTTGCTCAAAAGGATTAATTACTATTGTCATGGAAACTGCGAACATAAATGAATTATTTCGATCTTTGCGTGTTCCCGATTCATTAGTGATCGTTGCTTTTGGTAGCAATAACTGCCAGTTAACCAGTTTTGATATCTCCGAGATAAAGTGTGTTATATACTAAAATTTCCGAGACAGATTTTAAAAAATACACTTTTGTTACAGGAGTCAATAAAAATCTGGGAGTATTTCAGATTTTCCCCCTAGATATTTCCTTTGAGATGTATATATTGTCGTTGTCAATTCATTATCTGCTATGTGCAAAAAGTTTATTTTTTATTACCAATTTTTCATTAGCAGTTATTATTTGACTATATTCTGGCTGATTCACATGGCATATTCTTTCTATAACGATCACAGTTCACCGTAAAATGCTTAGAGTCACAAAGAAGTCTTTTTATACGAAAATTTGGTTAGTAACTTAGTCATAATAGTCAAAATGTCGAAATCTCCAAAAAGTGCACGTAGCAGATATTCATTTAACAACGGCGATATGTATTATCACGTATATTTATCAGGGTTCGTAGGGGTTATTAATTTGCTAAAGACCTAAAGTGTCCTATTATTTGAGATACTCGAGAGAATTTCTTTCCGTATTTCTTAAAAAACAGGACCGCTTTTAAAATATCAGACCACTTTAAAAGTTAGGCATTTTAGCAAATTTAGGATTCGCACGAATTTATTTTTAATTGATTTTTAACAGATGGTATCAGAATGAAAAAATATTGCAATTCATCTACAACTTGTATAGTTATTTCAAGTTTAAAAAATTAAATTTTAAGTACGAAATGCTATGTATATGAAGGAGCAGCACAAATAATAAATTCACGGTCAATATTCGCCCTGTTAAGAATTTCAATAATATGCCTTTTACAAGATAGGAAAGATTTCTATGTTATGCAAATAACATTGTGCCCCAAAATGCATAAGCGCAAGCTACGTGTAGTCCTGTGCTATGTTGTCTCAAACCGTTATGAATAGAAGACTTTGGAAGAAATCCACACAGGGTCCCCAAGTATAAGTTTTCGTAGAAGGGTGTCTCGCTAATTTTATAGCCATAGAGGTCCCAGTAGAGCTTGATTCCGTGAAATCTCCATGAATCAAAATTTGACGTTAACCCTTTAACGTGCAGTGATCCCACTCTGGGAACACCCAACTCTGACGCTTTGACTGTTGCCAGTCACGATATAATAGAATTGGATTTCTATGAATCCAAAGAATAGATTGGATTTCTATGAAAATTGTTGCAGGTGACATAGCTCCACGAGAAACCTTTACTTTTTAGCACGTCATTTCCCGTAAAAAAAAATGGTCACGATTATTTTTAACAGCACTGACATCTGCTGAGAAATGGAAGAACGCGAGAACAACCGGATAGATTGCCCAAAGCTGAAAAAAGGGCAGCCGTGCTCGCGCACAGCCAGCTGCGTCAAAAAAGGGTCTCTAGAACTGTGGCACGCGTTGAACGTTTCGATCTTCCGCCATCTTGCTGGTAGTTAAGTCGAGCGATGGCAACGGCTGCCCTTTTTTCAGATTTGGGAAAGGGTTGCGCCTCAAAGGGTTAAGAAACTAACTTACGTGTGCATGCTGGGAAGTCTTTCTTTGGCCTCCAGACTCCAGTGGCATGCAAACATTTGTTTGATATTAGCGTTATGTTCTCGGGAAATTCGAATCCATGTTCGCATTTGGCGTCACATTTTCTAAGGAGAAAAAAAAAAAAAAAGATTAACTACTTGACTTACAGATTACACAGAGGATCTGCAAGAATGACATTGTAAGAGTGTCCGAAATTTATTTTGCATTGTTATTGCTTATTTTTTAATCTAAAGGTAAATCACGAAAGCATATCAAGGGACGCAACAGTATTGAGAAACGCGGGATTTTTAAGGACATGGAGAAAATCGCATAGTACATGGACGTACCAACGTTTGGAAAGATTGGGGGGGAGGGGTGTTATTTACAAAATAAATATGCTTTTGAAATAAAGCAGAAATTCTATTTGCAAAATCACATGCATTTGAAAAACATAAATAAGTATGGAAATTATGTTGATTTTACGCCAAATTAAAAAGCATAAATAAAGAAAAGTGTACTTACGTATTATCCCGGCGGTCCGCCAAGACGAGCGATTTTTTGCCGAGATAAATGCCGGGCACATGAAATTATTAATGGTTTTGAATACGATTGGCAACAGTTTGGCAACTCATTTGACGAAAAAACAGTTTGGCGGGAATGACCGCCGGGATAATAGGTAAGTACCAAGAAAAGTCCAGATGTGTTTCTTAAAGTTCGTAAATTTCCAAATCCTACAAATAATATAAATGTGTACGTTTATGTGTTTGGATGTTTTTGACTGAATCACACAAAAATGGTTGGAAAAATTTGTAATGAAGATAGCTTATGCCCTGGATTAACATACAGGCAACCTTTCAAGCATATAGCATAAATAATTCTTTTACAAAGACACTCAAAATAATGCTAATGCATTGCGCTCTATGGAAATTTTGTAGCAACTAAACCGATTTTAAAACTTTCTTCACTGATTGAAAGTCCTAGGCCTATAGGGTCCTAGGCGTATATGGAGAATTCCTCTGTGTGGAATTTTCTAAGGGATCCTAGCCCGTATTTTCGCGAGGTTTTTGAAAAAAACACGGAAAACTGCGAGCGGCTAGGTCGACAGGCGCGACCGGTGTTTGAACCTGGCACCTCCCGCCTTCCAGGTTTGAGAGCAGACCCTCTTAGACACTGGGGGGACCCTGAGTGTTATAGGCTACCTTTTATGCATATATCACAAATAGTTCTTTTACAGGGATACTCATAAGAATTACATTACGCTCTATGTGTATCTCTGTAAGTACTGAACCGATTCCAAAACTTTTTTCACTGATAGTAAGCTACACTATTCTTGAGTATTATAGGCTAAAATTCATGCATGTAGCGCAAATAGTTCCTTTACAGGAAGACTCAAAATTATTCTAATACATTACGCTCTATATGGGTATCTCTGTAACTATAGAACCGATTCTAAAACTTTTTCGCTAATAGAAAGCTGCACTATTCCTGATTAACATAGGCTAAAATTCATGCATATAGCATAAATATTTCTTTTACAAGAACACTCAAAACAGTTTGCAAATACTGTCGTAACTGTCTGTATTCACCAAATGCCTGAAAAAAAAATCTAAATTTAGTAATTGTGCATACTCTCTTATTTTAAATGAAGTATACTACCATGCATTATACTTCATTTAAAATAAGTAAAAAGCAAATAATATTTAAATGCAGTTTCTTTAGTCGCAAACATATTTGTTATTCACACATGCTTCGTTTCTCTCGGGACCTAATTCTAAAGCCGATGCGGACGAAGTCGCGGGTAGCCGCTAGTAAATAAATAAAAATAACTGAAATACAACTTATTTTAATCAGCCAATTGGCCAATATTTACTGCAACAAATTACCAAATACTGATTTTCTCTCTGCAGTTCTACATACAATTTTTTTTATGCGTAGAACTGATTGATTTTTCAGTGTACGGCTCATGAACATTATGGAGTCCAGATTGATTTTCGCGCGTATACGTTTTCGTTCTTCTAAGAACACTGAAAGATATTTCGGCTGATGCTGCAGATGCCGGTGCAACGCAGATCGATTCCAGAACTTTGAACAGTTCATTCGTGAGCCCCTTAATCGTAATTGACTCAAGTTCTGTCAGATATCAAATGTTGACAGCAACTTTTAGGTTCTACAAAATAGTGCTTTAAATATTCGCAGTAGTTTCGCCACTGATTGACAGTAGACTCCAAAGCTGTTTTATCGGATCAGTTTTAAAGTTATTTCAGTCAGTTTACTAGCTCAAGTTAAAGCTGTAACGTTTTAATTTCAGAGTAATCAGGGGACGATTAACATTGTTCATCCCTCTCCTCAGATACAGGGAGGGCGAAAAAACCCTGTGCTTTTCTCCCCTGTTGGCACGTGCTTGGCGTAGTTCAAATTTTAATGGCCGAAATAGTTTTTTCAGTGAGAAGGGGGGGGGGAAATATTTATAAGCTATCATAAACGGAGGTAAAACAATCGCATATAAAAGTAACATATTCACTTTGTTCATATTCCGCTGATCTATTGTGTTACTGTAAGAAAAATTGTTGTTATTTAAAATCTCGGGCACTTGTTCAGGGACCCTACTCCCCAGCTACACAGAGGCTGCTGCAATTATTGCTGCTGTCGTCGCTTTTCGTCTACGCTGCAGAAATAAGGCAGCTGATACTTAAAAAAGCTTCAAGTGTGTAACTATGGTTTTTTAATTATATGAAGTTGAATTGACAGGCACCATGTTAATATATCGCCATTTTTTTAATCTAAGGTCTTGAAAGTCAATGTACAAAAAATATATGACCGGACAACATTAATTATTCGCATAGATGATCAGTTTCCGATTTCTATCAGTTTATCTCTTGGTATACCTGCTGGAGTGAATATCACGAAATGTTTCAGTGAAAATTACCTAGGTAAAAAAATATTCAGGTTGCTCAGTGATATTTTGTAATTTTCTTTTTCGATCTAATGTTCTAGACCTTCATATTCTTGGATATTTTATGCTCATACATGCTAAAG
Organism: Cheiracanthium punctorium; assembly: GCA_038373885.1. Classification (NCBI taxonomy): domain Eukaryota; kingdom Metazoa; phylum Arthropoda; class Arachnida; order Araneae; family Cheiracanthiidae; genus Cheiracanthium; species Cheiracanthium punctorium. The sequence continues at coordinate 12,042 of JAWZYV010013817.1, forward strand.
TATTTTATTAAAACAAATTACATAAATTTTAGCATACTTCATTTTGGCATAGCACAAATTTGTTCAGAAAAATTTCTGTGGTGCTGACGAAAGATATAGTATGCGTAAACAACTGATGATTTAGAAACAACTCTGTATTCACACGACTAAAGAAACAGGCATTTTAGTTAAAATGCCATCGTTGTCATTGTATACAGATTTCAACGCATAAGAAAACAAAAAATTTGATTTCAACTTACATATATTCATAAGTAACTTCGCATTTTATATCGGTGTGTTCATTTTTAATGAGTTTTACACAGCTTCCAACTGAAAAGAGACATCGGAAAAAGAAAGATTAATACCACTTTTATAAAAACATAATTCATCAAACCAAGGAAAAAAAAAATCTTTTGAATGTTTTGTACGGTTTCGTTATTACACACGTATAGAAAACGTTAAATACTTTTCATCAATGAAGATTCTTTTGACGAAACACTTTAAAAAGAAAAAATGTACTAGAAAGTTTTGTATTAAAACTATACTCTTTTGTTATTTATAATTTTGGACTTGTTGCTCCATTGCTACGTAGCAGTACAGTGAACTCTTCAGGTTCCTGGGCAAGTGTTATTTGAGTGACAAGGCTAAATTCTTAAATATCTCGAAAACTATTGATTTTTTCAGCAAATTATTTGAATATCTGCTTCTAATTGCGGTTTTTCATTCTCTGATGATTCTTTGTCGATTTATGCATGCGCATAATCGATAATCATTTCTCATTATTATTGCCATTAAAGCAGTTCTGCATATATTCTTATACATAATCCTTTGCAGATTCGCATATTTAGTACCATGAAATATTTCAAGCCGCCGTGGAGGCAAATATCCAAGCTGCTACCAAATTACTTCCCCACGACAAAAAAGTATTCACATTGTAAAACAGTAGGTAAGTTTCTCACAATATATACAAGGTAACACTAAATTGGATTCAGTTTTGCAAACTTATTTTTTAGCGCCAAAGGTGGCGACCAACCTTGGTGACGTGTCGCCCCTGTTTGCAAACTTGAAAAGCGTCTCCCAAACTTACATCATATTTCCTAAACTTCAACTACGACTTCAAGGACAAATCAAGTACACTGGTTGCCGCTTATTTCGGTCTGTGGATTATCCGGTGAGCCGTTTATTCCGGAGAAAATCGGTATGAACAGAACGAAATGGGCAAGTCGCACTGGTTTTTCGCCGGTTATCTCGGTAGTGAATGCCGCTTTATCCAGTAATCTTTGGAGATTAGGTAAAATTTCGAAGTAATTAACTTTTAGAGTGAAATGAAAGAGAGTCAAAGATAACTAATATTTGAGTGAAGGTGTTGCGGTAATTCAATCAAAACAATTGTTAATACACTTAATAAAAATAATGATCCACCCGGAACTAAGGAGACACCTGATGATGATGACGACGATGTGAACCCCAGAACCGGGTACAGGTCACAAGAGCAGATTTGATGAACACTGTATAACCTTTACGTAGAGCATTTGAGAACAACGTAGATGATCACCTCTTTTTTCAATATTAAGTGAAATTCATGTGCCATGCGCTGCATGGCACAATGCCCCTAAAACAGCTTTTAATTTCGAATCCCCCACCCCTCCCAAGAAATTGTAACTGGTTTCATTTACCAATGTACCTCTGTATTTTTCCACTTGTCCCCTTCTTTTTTTCTTAAATAAATAATGTGCACACGTTAAACTATTGATTAATACAGTTCATATATTTTCTATTTAATTTATTGATTTACAAATATAAAAAATTCTCCCTTTTAATTCGACCTCGTCGTTTATTTCGGATTTTCGGTTATTCCGGTCAATCTCGATCCGTCCCGATGTACCGGAATAAGCGGCGACCACTGTATAAGAAAAGCTTATAATAACATTAAACAGCTAACTTAACCCTTTAACGCGAAGTGTTCCCGCTCTGGGATCACCAAACTCTGACGTTTCGACTGTTGCCTGTCACGAAGAATAGATTGGATTTCTATAAAAATAGTTGCGGGTGACATAGCTCCACCAGAATCCTTTACTTTTTAGCACGTCATTTCCCGTAAAAAAAATTGTCACTTATTTTTAACAGCATTGGCATTTGCTGGAAAATGGAAGAATGCGAAAACAGCTGGATCGATTGCCCAATGCTGAAAAAAGGGCAGCCGTTGCCATCGCTCGACTTAACTACCAGCAAGATGGCGGACGATCGAAACGTTCATCGCGTGCCACAGATCTAGAGACCCTTTTTTGACGACAGCCAGCTGCGTCGAAAAAGAGTCTCTAGATCTGCGGCACGCGATGAACGTTTCGATCGTCCGCCATCTTGCTGGTAGTTAAGTCGAGCGATGGCAACGGCTGCCCTTTTTTCAGCATTGGGAAAGGTGCGCCTTCAAGGTAATAATGAAAAGAAATAAAAATTACCGTAATCGTCGCTGTATACATCGTAATAGTGAGCATTTTCGGAATATAAGCCATATCCGAACTTCATGTGTGGCATTTTAGACCGCCCCCTCAAACGGACATTGTAGATTCTTCCGGTTTGCACTGTATACGGTCTGCTCACGCCACCAGGCCGTTGAGGATAGCTACCACCAGGCTGCTGAGGATACCTACCCCCAGGCTGAACTGGGTAAGGGCGGTGTGGGTGTCCGCCAGGCTGTTGCGGGTACGGATGGCTTCCTGGTTGAACTGGGTAGGGGGCTGAACCAGTCTGTCCTGGATAAGCCGGTGGTCTTCCTGGTGGACCCCCTGAGTACGGAGGTGGTTGCGCTGGGTAACCCGGAGGTTGCTGGGGATAGGGAGGACGTTGTCCTGAAAAAGAAATCGTAAAATTTATTAAGACTTGATGAATCAAACAAGATAGTCTGTTTATGCTTCTTATTCAATGTGTGAAGAGTTAAAACTTTAATGCAATACAGATATGTGAGTGTTTTTATCGCAGTTGGTGTTACTTAATATATTTGAGTGATATTCAAGTTTTAATTTCTTAATAGAGAGTTATAGCACTAGTTTCATTTGTACCATGTTAAATGACATATACAGGGCGGTTATAACTAAACTTCCCCTATGAACAGAATTCTGCAACTGAAACGAGTGGGTAGATTGCCATCCAATTTTGCATATGGACTGTACACGAGATGCGCTCAAGGAAGTTTCTTTTTTTTAAGTTTGGATCCGAAAATATCTACTAGGTGGTGTTTTCACAGTGAAATCAGCTCAAAAATGACCCAAATAAGATAAATGCTCAAAAACTATTGAATGTTGAAGTTGCTTTTACATCTCGAATTAGCCATTATTAAATTTGGTGTATTTTCATGTAAAGCGTCACCCAGAGGGCATTTCATGAACATTTTTTTCGAAAGTCCTTGAACGCATTTCATGTGTCGTCTTTACACCAAATTTGGTTACAGTTCGTTCACTCGTTTTACATGTAGAATCTTGTTTATATAGGCGAGGTTCAATTAAAACCACCCTGTATATCTCTCGAAATGTTTATTAATTGCTTGTTTCAAAAATTCCAAGAATTCATCAGTTTGAACACATTGCGGTGTTCTATCCACTCTTCGGCAAAAAAGAACTTGGAATACGATTAACCATATTTAAAAAAAAAAAAAAAATGAATGCGGAAACTTTTGTTAGACGAATCATAAGAGAATGTTAATTTAAAAAACAATATTTAGAAAACTTCGTAAAATAACACTCACAAAAAAAGATAAACTCTAACCTTTCTGCTCGTGTGAAAGGTGGATTTTCTTTGCAGCTGAAGAAGGGCGGACTTTCGTATTAACAGAAGCAATCGTTTTGTCATTGTTTTACAAATGATAGGGTTTGTCTGTATGTTTAGTAGCACAAACAAGAATTTCATTATTTGTTCTAATGATTTTTAGGCGAAATTCTGCATTATAAATATCTATCTGACTGTAATATAAAACAATGTACAAAATAGCAAAATTTTCGTCTATGCCAGCAAACTTGAATATCATTTGTTGGAAAACAGTCATTACATTTCACTGCATGATAACGCTTCAGACAGTAAAAACAGTTTTACAGGCAACGAACGGCTAATCATGAAACATTTTCTTACCATATACAGGGCAATCGGAATTCCAATCTGATTACCGGCAGTAAAATTGAAATTATTCATAGGATTAAAATCAAATATCTATAAATTAGATTAAAATTCAAAAGGTAGAATAAGGAACAAAATTCTTGTTTGTGCTAGTAAACATAAAAAGTCAATTAAGTAGTTTGTAAAGCAATATAAAGTGTATATTTTTCAGTGCATTAACACTTGCAGAAAATCTATTTTTGCAAACAGGGAAAGGTTAGATTACATAATTTCGAAATTCTTGTTTGGGAGATTAAACATAAAAAGTGTAACTGATATCATTAGAAAGGCAGCAGTGACAAGATATATTTCACTGCATCATATCTCTTTATCAGTCAAGAAAGCAGTCAAGAAAAGTTCGTGAAGGCTCTTCAGTTTAAAAGGCAGATTAATAGATTTCCAAATTTTTTAATCAATTTGTAAGATTTATATTCAAGATAGTCTAAGGAGCAAAATTTTTGTTTGTAAAAAAAACTAGCTAATACAACTTGATTTGATATAGAAAGAAAATTCTTACACTTCACTGCATTTTAACTCTTTTACAGGCAAGTGTGTGAACACTTGAACATTTGGAAAAAAAGCAACCCGTACAGTAACTACCGATTTCCTAAATGTCGGAACATTTCAAAAATTTTACCTACCTGCGGATCCATACGGTGGCGCGGTGTAGACGGGCCCCGATGAGGGCCTGGAGGCAGGTCGGTAGGTCGGCCTGCTTCTGGAAGCCCCATGATTTCTTGAGCCAGAACCACGGCTGCCACTACCTCTACTACCACTGACTCTGCCACCTTTCCCACTGTAAAAAGAAAAAAAATCACAAACACTTCTTCATGTCCAGAAAACAAGAACATTTTCTCTGCGTAAACTGTTTAACCCTTTGAAGCATAAGTATTTCCCAATGCTGAAAAAGTGCAGCCGTTGCCATCGCTCAATTCAAGTACCAGCAAGATGGCGGTTGATCGAATTGTCCATCTCGTGCCACAGTGTGCTGACAACAGTCAGATGTATCAAAAAAGTTCTTTAGCTTTGTGGCAAGCGTTGGGCTATTCGATCGACCGTTATCTCACTGGTAGTTAATTGACGATTTCAATGGCAGTACTTTTTCAGCCTTGGGCAGTGTATCCAGTTGTTCTTCTATATAGATGTACTTTTATCATATTCTCTAGTCCTCATCAGATGACAGTACACTTTTCGCATTGCAAAAGAAACGCAATTTCCAACCTTTAAACATAGTCGGTGGATTACTCTCAAAAGTGATATTGTAAAAGGAATGCAGGCAGGAAAAGTGAGTCATCGAAAATGCGTAGATTACAAACATGCATTCTAACATAAATGTATTATTTGTAAGTATGTTCCTCAATAGGTAATAGATGAAGCAAATGCAATAGCGTCATTTAATATGTATACTTCATCTTCTGCCTATGGAGCGTAATTTATAAGGGCGCCCCCATAGTAAAATGACCAATACTTTGGGCCTCAATAGAGGCGAATGACTGATGACCAAGCGCCCGCCCTTAAAAAGAATAATAAAATAAAACAAGTACATATAATGAAGAATTTTTTATATTATCAATGAGGGGCCAGAGGAGGCGCTAAGCCCCCCCCCCCAAATACACTGCTTAAGGGTAACATTTTCCTTCATTGTACATTTAGTTTAAATGATCTTTTTTTATTTAAATAAGCCCCTCCCAAAATGATTTACATTGCTTCAGCGTAACATTTTCAATTATTATACATGTTTTTTATGTGAAACATTCTTTTTTTAAAAATTAGCTCCTCCCCAAAAATATTTCTGTGTTTCGTCACTGGTATGCATGTACGTAGGAGGGGAGAGAAAATCCGAACGTGTGCGATATTTTGAGATCTAATTGTCCTAAAAACAAGTAGTTTAGACCAATGATAATGGTTTAATGTTTTCTACCTTTCTATGTAGTTGAAGGTTTTGCATCAAGGAAGGACGTAGCTTCAACTATTCAAGTTTGCGGAAAACTGCAAAACACGTTTGGAGATTCAACACAATCTTACGAGACAGGCAACTTCATCTTTTCAGCAACACAAGAACTGATGCTTGGAGCTACATGATTTTGGTACCAAACAAAACATTTTTTTCTAAATGCAAGATAATTCATGCAATTCCCTAGGATGGAGCGACCTCCTGTTTGCAGCAAACCCTTTCAATTTTTAACGTTTTAACCCTTTAACGCGCAGTGTTCCCGCTCTGGGAACACCAAACTCTGACGTTTTAACTGTTGCCAGTCACGAAGAATAGATTTTATTTCTATAAAAATGGTTGCGGGAGAAATAGCTCCACGAGAATCCTTTACTTTTTAGCACATCATTTCCCGTAAAAAAATGGTCACGATTATTTTTGACAGCACTCACATCTGCCGAAAAATGGAAGAATGCGAGAACAGCTGGATAGATTGACCAATGCTGAAAAAAGGGCAGCCGTTGCCATCGCTCGACTTAACTACCAGCAAGATGGCGGACGATCGAAACGTTCATTGCGTGCTACAGATCTAGAGACCCTTTTTTGACGCAGCTGGCTGTGCGGCACAGCTTGCTGGTAGTTAAGTCAAGCGATGGCAACGGCTGCCCTTTTTTCAGCATTGGTAAAGGGTTGCGCCTCAAAGGGTTAATGTTGCCGTCTACATCATCGTTGCTCTTTGATTGTTCTTTTCAGTTTAAATATCTTATGTTTCAATGTTTTTGCTCATTGAACCTTTCGAAGCGCGGGAGCTCTTTCACATCAATATGAAAGATCAACTGGGTACACTGCCCAACGCTGAAAAAGTACAGAAGTTGCCATCGATCCATTTAACTATCTGCAACATGGCGGTCGATCGAATAGCCCATCTGGCGACGCAGAGCTAAAAAAAAATGTGTGTTTGGTTTTCTTTTATTTTTCCTTCTTTCGAATGACATCTTCTTTTTCTTCGTGCTTTGTGTTTGGATCGCTTACTTTCCTGCCTGGCTTAAAGTTGGAACTTGTCACAGCTAAATTATTAAACAAATAAAATATTTATTTGGTTTAAACGTTGGATTTGGTGCAATACCTCACGCAGAGCTTTGCAGCCAGATAAAAGACCAATTTTTCGATTTTTTAAAAATATTTTCAACTTTAATTTTAAAAATAATGAAATAACAGCATAATCCTTATTCAAAACTATTTCGATTTTGTACATCACTTTATTATTGTATGGGGCACATTTTACTAATTGAGAATTTTTCTGTACTGGAGTCTGTTACATATTTAAAATTTTTTTCCTATCTTATTTTGAACATGTTTTTCAATTGACATTGCCCACTTATCTCAAATAGATAAAGAATTAAAGCGTGCTACCAACCTTTTGGGATACCCTGCATATGTGTAGTTCTTCATCATGTGATACTTGTATTACTTAGTAATGTTTTATTCTAGAATTCGTTCAGTCTCAAAATTACGTCATGTGCAACAATGACATAGCGGTGATGCTTCCTATTTAATAAGGATTGGTGTGGAAAATTTAAGATCATTCTTTACATTTAACTTTAAGGTTATTTTTCAAAAAAAAAAAGGGAATATTGTAAATCCCGTACTGCTCATGAACATTCTTTTTACCTTGGAAATAAACAGTGGACTTATGAATTAATTTAAAACCATTTGTTGATGTTAGAGACCTCACCCCCCCCCTCGCACACACATACACCCCTTCCACAATTTTTCATTGGATTTTTCTAAATCAAAGTGAACCTCAGAGCTTAATCCATGGTCGTCTTAAACAGAGACATTCATTTCAAAATTTTCAATTAAGGGAACAATTAAAAGGGAATATTAATTAAGGGAACAATTAAAATGTGTTAATAAATGATATTATTTTAAAAATATCCTTGCACGTTAAATTTTGTTGAATTTTACTGAAAAAAAATAAAAAAGTTCTTCATAAATGTTTGAATATAGCTTAGTTTCATTAGGTTTATTTATTTATTTATTTATTTTTATTAACAGTGGAGTGCTATTAATTTCAAACTTGAAAAATTTGTGGACAGTTTTGAGTCGGAATTTTCCATTTCTTTCTTTCTTGTGCTTCATTTCTTGAATTCTATAATTAGATCTGTAAGACAAACATAGGGTCGGCGTATGGATTTCGATGCATTTCCCAACATAATGAAGTAAGGAAGACAAATAGGGCATACGCACGGACTACGATGCACTTTCCAACGTAATGAAGTTGGAAGAAAGGCAAATAGAAGCTGCGCATAGATTTAAATGCACTTTCCATAAAGAAACAAGAAAAGCAAATAGCACCTACACATAGCTTATGATGTACTTTAAAACGTAATGAAGCAAGAAAGACAAATAGAGTCGACAGATGGATTATGGTACGCTTTTATTAATGGCTCGGCCATTTTATCTCTCACCCTCTTATTGAAAATGTGACATAAAAATGAGACACGAAAATGCGACATAAAAGTAAGAATAAATGTCCGCTGAAAATGTTAGTATGTGTTACGTAAACCACCGATTTCTATAAGCTCCGTAAAGTTTCATTTATTTGATAAAATGATTGTTTGAAAATTTCATCTGTTTTGTAAATTTTATATGAGAATGTGGCAACAATGTGTAGATAAAATAAAATGTTAGTATGTGTTACGTAAACCACCGATTTCTATAAGCTCCGTAAGGTTGCATTTATATTTAAATACTATTAATTTAAAAACAGCTTTAATCTATTGTTACAATATTTCGTAAGCTGTAGAATAGGCATCACATGAATTTTTCTATAAATAGGTTACAATCATTAAAATTTCAACATAGGGTTTCACCAAGCGAAATACACGAAAGATGAGAGATAAAATGACATAGTCAATGAATATCGTTTTAATATGGCAATAATCAAACTAAAAAATTAGGGGGGGGGGTCTTCCCTGACGAGGCTCCAACAGCCGAGTTTTATTATATAGAATTTTAGTGCGTATTTAAAATATGAGTGTTTTAATTTTTTTCTTCATATATTCTTACACAAAGTATATTACATACTTTTACTGAAAAATCATGTATGTTTACCACAATATTTTTTTACTAAAGTTTTGACTGTAAATATAAGTTGAACAGTAATTTTGTTATAGCTACATAAAGCTAGCTTAGGGAAAAAAATTGATATCAGAGGCAAAAATTTATGTGCGTGGAGCTTTTTTACATAATGTCATGAATTAGCATTTTATAATTGTTTTCTTGATTCATTGAACTCAAGATTGAATTTCAAGATTAATTCAAGTATTTTGCATAATGAAGCAATGTACCAACATACAGTATTTTACATTGATTGTCTAATAAATACGGAAAAAAGAATTATAATCCATTGAAAATAATTATTAGGTTGTAACGAAAGTTTTCCGCCACTCCAAGTATTGCCTGCACAAGCAGTTCGCGTTGGTGTCTTTGCCAATATTTTGTAAAGCGATTTTTGTTATTTGAAAGAAAAGACTTGTTTTAGAGCACTGTGTTGTGAAATCCGTAAAACAATATCGTTATGATTAACTATAAGGTTTCTGAAATGGAACTACCACGCTACCAGATTGATCCATCATTTACTCTCAGTTCTGTCGCAAAAAGTCAGCTACAGAATGACACCGAATCATGGGTACAGCTTAAGGTACTACTGTTGTATCATATGACACTGTGAAGATTTGGCACCCAAAGTTCAAAAACGAGGACTAGGACATTTAAGAAGCAGAGCGCTCTGGCCGGCCTAATGATGCTGATGAGACCCGCCTACGACAATCTGTGGAAAAGAATAAAATATTCATCCACTCGAGAGCTAGCTGAAAGAGTCAGACTTTAGTGCCATGTCCATTAGTCGCGCTGCATCGCATAAACTTGACATATAAGGTCAATAGCTGGGTACCGCGTGAGCTGACTCAAGCAAATCTGGCGGGAAACTTTCGTTACAACCTGATATAAACAGAGACATTCATTTCCAACTTTTCAATTTCCTTTGAAAAAGTTTCAGTAAGCGTGCATCATGTTTAACACGAGTGCACACAACGTCCTTAGTAATACCCGACAAGTAGACTTAGGTAAATAAATAAATGCTTGAAAAGCACTCACGCTACGAACAGGCAGATGCTGACCAGCAGCAAGAAGACCAGAAGCCATCGGCACAGGAGATACATCCGCATAATACACACTTAGAAAGGCGCCTTTTCCAGGCGGTCGAAATCGTCGAAGCTGCGGCGATGCGATCGACTCTGCAGCCTTGCCATCTGCACCCTTGACATCGAGGAAGACGCAATCCGACGCAATCTGACGCAATCGCCGGTATGACGACTGGGGACGCCACCCACATTTGCAAATATGTTTGTAATAGTTTTAGTTTTAATCAAACAGGATACAAAACGTGACGTGTGTTCCGCGATAGCGATTCGTACGTCACGTGGCAATACTAGTTGCGGACGACGCTAGCGTCCGGGTTCTTTTGCCGGTTTAGTCTTTCCCTCCCTCCCCCCCCCCCACCGTTTCATTTTTTATTTCATTTTTGTGAGGCACGCGCTAGATAGTTTAACCCTTTGAAGCGCAACCAGTTCCCAATGTCGAAAAAGTGCAGCCGTTGCCATCACACAATTTAACCACTACTACACACCACTACGCGGGAACTGTTTCACCGCAGGTACTCCTAAATGACTCGCCTTGACCTGACTTGAATGATATTAACTAAACCGGACAAGATTCTAATTGAGATCAACATCGATTTTATAAGCATGATAAGCGTGAAAAGGTTTCTCTTTATTTTTATTTATTTTTGTGAGTCCGGAATCCGCAAAACAGATAATCCGCGCACGCATAATCGATACTACATTCGATCGAGTATACTGTGTATATATATTTACATATATAGTTACAAACGGCTGTAACTTAAAGAAAAACTATTTTCATACGTACAAAGACATTTAAATTATACGATATTTTATCAATTAAAAATATGGAGTCACTCCACTGGACTTTCCGAACACTTACGATGAAGATCATTACAAAGCATTTAAATAAATTTTAATCGATGAATAATTCAGTAAAAAAACTTAGTTTTTTTTTTTCAATTGGAGCTCAATCCAATATACCGTTTAAACACTGGCGCACTTTCAAGAATTTCCCCCCATAGGTCATAATGTAAAAGAAATCTTTGTCGTAGCCCTGTAGAAAAACTATAAGTCCTATACACAGGTACACACAGTCCTATACACGAATACAGGTCTTGCGACGGTGGTTTATGACATATATACCCAATTTGAGCACAATCGAATGCCCCGTTTAGGAGCTATCGAGTTCACTCACATACACTCAAACACACATACATACATATATCTCGTAAAAATAGCATAAATGAATTCAGAAGACCTCAAAACGTGTGAATACACCCAAATCTCGAAGTCGAATTTTTTCATGATTACAATACTTTCCTTACATGGTACCTGTTCGGAAAGTAAAAAGAATAAAGTCTTCTAAATTTTGACAGAATTAATTTCGTTTGTTTATGATAGAAATATATTTTTAGTACAAATAAGAATATGCCTAAAATAAAATTATTCATTCGGAACTCAACCGAAAACCATTATTTTTGGCGGAAGGAAAACCGGAACTAAACCGATGCCTTTTTTTAGTTGAACCGGAACGAAAACTGAAACGAAAAAAATTACGGTTCGAAGCCCTGATATTAAGAATGCATTGAATCCAGTGCCTTTTCCCCACCATGGGAGGAAAATGGGGGTATCAAAACTTGTCTAACTAAAAATGACACTGTAAAAAAGTATTTTAATAACATTGAAAAATAAGGCAAGATTTTCAATCTATATAAGTCCAAAGTATGTAATTTACGTCAATAATTTAATTAACATTTAGCAGCTTGGTTTTATGACCTTTAAAAAAAATGCACGATTTTTCCTTCACTAACCCTGCATGTTTATTTTGTGTTTGAACACTTTCTTTTCACTTTAACGGAAGTTGTAATACATAAATTTTCAGAGATTTTAAAGTGATGGTCAAATGTCTCCTACTTGTGGAAATAATTACCCTAATTTTTTCAATTACTTGGTTTGGGGTAGTTGGGATCACCATCTTTAATTATACGCGAAGATGTTATGAGTTTTACGTGCATGGATATTGGTATTTTTTTATCTTAAAATGTCAATGTTACCACTTTATCAATTAAAACAAAATTTTTCCAATTATAAAAAGAGTAAAAATTTCAAAAAGTTTTTAAAAGTTCAAAATGGTCACAGTATTATCTCTCTTGATATTACACAGACATCCCAGTCAGACAAACATAAGTTATTTTTAATGATACCGATAACGTCAAAGATGTATATTCATTTTGTTTCGTTACAAATAGAATAAAATCTCATTTTATTCTATTGAGAGTAAAAATGATAATATTTTTACATATTATCGTTTTATGCTCAAGTAACTCTTTTTTTTTTTCAAAGCTTTTAATGTTGCGCACATACAAACATACGTTAGCTAGACATACAAACGTCTCTTTTCAGATATATTTAGTTCAAATATATACACAATTTAAAAAAACAACTATAAATATCTTCCCAACTATTTATTTTGTTCCTGTAAAAAGGTAAACGATGTACTGAAATTGTGATGGAAAATATCACTGTTGTACAAAACAGTTTGCCAAGGAACACGGAGATTCTGTTTTTATATTTGTTGGGAGGGGAAAAAAATCTTATTTACTTTTTTCTTTCTTTTTTCTAAAGTATACAAGAAAAGAGTTCGATATCTTGTTTTCTCTAAATGAGGTCTTTGCATCGTTTTCCTCGATAGAAAATAAGTCTTCCAAAGTTACAGAAAATTCTGGATGATTCACGAATGGAAGAACGAAAAGTTGATGTTTTTACTAAAAATTCAAGAAAATATTCTATTTCTCACGTTATATGTAGCTACTTTTACTTTGCAAGTATCAAAACCAGCAGTTTTACATAAATTTCTTGAGATTTTGTAAAAATTTCCAATTGTTATCAAATCTTGACAGTAAAAGATTTCGAAAATAGAATTATAATGGTGAATATGCATGCATGCCAATAGCAAGTACTTACGCTTCTGCTTCAGTTTGTGTTTTTCAGTTTACAATCATTTTCATCTCTGTTACAATCACATACCTCTAAAATATATTGTTGAAAACCTAATAAATAATGTAAGAGGATAGACGTGAAAAAAAGGGGGAGGGTTGGCATATTTCTTGCAAGAAAAAAAAATGTATAATATTCTCTCTTTTAAAATTTAACAAATATGAGTCCTATTAGGCACAGTTTGTTTGTAATTCGATACTTGTTGAAAATTTATCTGTTTGAATTTTACGTATAAAAAGGATATTAATATCCGGTGCACCTTATTAACAATTAACAAATACTTAACAATTACTTAACAATTAACTAAAAGTTAACAATTAACAAAATACGATCCAAAACTATTACCGTTAACCATTGTTGTGCAGCCGTTTCTTTACCTTTCTTATTCACCCCCCAATAAAGTGAAAAAGGTCGAAATAAGCAGTCAATTCCTTTATATCTACGAAGGGATTTAAATCGCCTCTTGCATATAAAAATCCTTTAAGCTCCGAATAATAGTAAGCAATCTAGCATGTGTTATACATGGAAAATCATTTTTCTCTTCCACATGTGAACCAGAAACAATAAGAAATTTTACGCTGCATTTCACCTTGGATTATGTTGTCTTGAAGGGAGAAAAAAAAAAAAGACTTTGAGGATAAGAATTTTGAAAAAGTACTTTTGTAGCTTTTTTTTTTTTTTTTTTTTGGAGAGAGAGTTAATACGCGAGATAGATAAAGCCTCTGTTTTTTTTTTTATTGCGCCATAAAAATTTTTAAGTGTTAAACAAATTGTTATCGTTTTAATGAAAAGGATCATTTACAAAATGATCGGGCTTTTTCCGAAAACTGTTCTTTTTAAAATGTTTGGGAGAGGGTTTTTTTTTAATTATAAAATAATATTATAAATCGTTTAAGCACAATTGATTAGAAGTGTATGCTTGTTAATAAGCTATTTATATATTACAAAATCGAAATTTGTTGGCAGTATACAGCGATTAAGTGAAGAACACGTAGATAAACACGAAAACGCTCGGTGGGTGAGACAAAATTTTTCAATTCAATATAACAACTTAAATTTTAATGGTATACAAATATGAAAATGCTATTTTTTAGTAAAATCTGGTAGGAATTCAAAAAAATGTACAGGATATCCCAAAAAGCTGGTAACGCACTTCAATTCTTTACTTATTACAGATAAGAGGTAAGAGATTCTTTAATTATTAGAGATAAGGCAATATCAATTGAAAAAATTTCCAAATAATGTAAGGGAAAAGACAATGTTAAGAAAAAAATTCCTATCGCTAAAATAAAATACGCTATCGAAATACACTAATGAGGGGATGTATAAAATTTGAGATTTGTATCCAAAAATGTGTCAGAGGTATGAATATAAATATATGGTGACTTAAACCACTTTTCAATATCTCTCGAAGGGAACAAATCAAATCGGATGATCGCATTCCAGGGGTCGTAGAGAAATTACTAAATAAAATATTTTTTCTCTCTCTATCAATAAACGTTTGCATTCCAATTCATATACAGTCCCCGATCATCTTTATTTATTGATATCTCAGACGTTTTATGATGAAAAGCTGAAACTTTCTACATCACTTCATTAGTGTGTGAAACATATTAACTGGGAATGTTTTTGAATGGGGTTGTATAAAATCTTAAGTAGCGTAAATTTTTGAAAATTAACCAGAAATTTTTTTTTTCTTGAAGTAGTCTTTTATCCTACCTTATTTTGAACATTTTTTTCAAATTGCATTATCCATTTATCTCCAATCAGTACAGAATCAAAGCATGTTATCGCCTTTTTGGGACACCCGGAATAAAAAATATTACATGTTTTTGACCGATTCGTTATTTTTATTTATTTATTTTATTTTTAAATTCATGTATACTTTGACCTGTCAATTTTCTCTAAAACATTTTATTGCTTATTCTTATTCTGTTAACATTTCGTAGAGGTTTCAGCAATATACTCTTTACAAAATAATAAATTAAAAACAAATTTTAATAAGATATTCTGTTGTTGTTGTTTTTTTCTGACCGCTTGTTCTAATTTGCTGATATCATGCACTTATTTCGGAGAATATAGTTGCCCACATATTTTAATCACATGTTAGGTTGTATAACATTCTTTGAGATAAAATTGATTTGTCAGGCAGGCGCATATAAAAAAAGTAAAGATTGTAAAGAATTTTAAAAAGCGTTTGAATCCAAAATACAATTCAGACAACCCTGCGTGGATTGCTCTCATGGAACAAATTGTACGTTGTGCATAGTGGGTAGAATGAATGAAAATTTGAAAAATTACATTGTGGGTTTAAGCCATCAACAGTATTAGTAAACAGGCGCTAAAGGCTTTTTTGGTAAATACTACGTCTGTTTACCATTGCTAACGTCAATTACACGGTGATCACATATGTACACCCTCCAAAAAAAGTATTGGAGCAAGAGAGAAATTTCCTACGTTGGTTTCGTATATTAAAAATTATGTATCATAGAATATGAATTAGTCTATGTATAAATATGACTTTCCATATTTCTATCAAGTTGTGCTGTTTTCAAAAACTAAATTATTATTCGCAAATCTAAAATAGGAAATTTCTCTCTTGCTCGAATACATTTTTTGGAGGGTGTACCTCTCTGATCAAAGCCTGATTATAATGTTTTTGTGACCAGGTCACTTTTCAAACCTGGTGCATTTTTATATAGCCTTCTTGTTAAATGAAGGTTTTAGTCTAAATTCAGTTGTTTGGCATCAAATTGCATATAAGGAACAGTGCGCTGGTTCCAAGTGTCCATGAGATCAGGTTTGCAACGGTATAGTATAAAGTTAGTAGTGCATACGTATAGTAAATTACATGTTTTCATCGACCACAATAGTAGCTAAATCTAGTTAAGAAAAGTTTTACTTTATATAAACTAGACATTCAGCATGATGCTGTTAGTGGCACATTCAGGAAAACTTTTGGAGGGGGCACAAGAAAATTTTCGTTTCTTTGATATTGTAAATTTATTTGAATTTACAAAATGAGACAATTTCCTTGTGTGTAAACTTTGCTTGTTTGGGAGTGGAGGGCACGTAGCTTTGTGCATCCCCTCTGGATCCGTCAGTTGTACCGTACTCATTATTTTTAAATAGTTGAAGTGCGAAGGCCTAGATTTCTGGCCTCTCGTGCGTCTGTCGTCGGCTTTGTCCATACTCATTTGTTAAGGAAAACTTAACGAGGAGTATCTGCCGAGTGAGGGGTGCCTCGGGCAAGAGGACTTTTCAAGTACACTCATGTCCATAAATTAAAGATAATTCAGAATCACACAGAAATTGATCTTTAAAATAAAAATTTCACTTGTGGAATGATCACACACATCTTGAAGAAGAATATGCAAATTACAGGAAACCACCAGATGGCGTGGATGGTACGTCACAATGACGAGAGTGTAAGAGAGGGGTATATAAGGAATGGTGGCAAAGAAGTAAAATTGTTCACAAGCGCTGTGAAAGCCTTTCAGTGCAAAAACCGCATAGTTATGGCACAAAGGAGGCATTTGGATGATGTTTTACGTGGCAGAATTATCGGACGACTGGAATGTGGACGTACCCAGCTGGAAGTATCCGAGGAACTTGGAATCGCACAGAGTGTCATCTCCAGGCTTTGGCAACGATTCCAAGATGATGGTAATGTGAGTAGACGTTACAGCACAGGTCGCCCCCGAGTTACAACGCAGAATGAGGACCGCTATTTGGCAGTTACTGCCAAAAGAAACAGACGGAGTACAGCATCAGACCTGTCTCGTCAGCTCTCTTCAGCTACCGGTACGACAGTTTCAAGGCAGACCGTGTACAGACGCTTAGGGCACATTCGTCTATATGCTCGTAGGCCTGTCAGATGTGTTCCACTTACCGCAACTCACTGTCGCCTGCGATTAACCTGGAGTAGAGAGCATGCATTGTGGACACCGCAACAGTGGTCTTGTGTGATGTTTTCCGACGAGTCCAGGTTTAGTTTGGAGTCTGATTCTCGCCGGACATTCATCTGGAGAGCGCCAGGTACCCGTTACCACCAAGAGAACACCATTGAAAGACACCGTTACGGTGGTGCAGGATGGCTCGTTTGGGGAGGAATTATTCTTGGTTCCAGAACTGACCTGCATGTTCAGAGTGTAACGATGACAGGCCACATCTATCGGGATGTCATTCTGGAACAACATGTACGTTTGTTTCGGGGCGCCATGGGTGCTGAATTTGTGTTTATGGATGACAACGCCCGTCCTCACCGTGCGAACATTGTAGACGAATGCCTTCAATCGGAGGATATCACCCGTATGCATTGGCCAGCATACTCACCGGACTTGAATCCAATAAAGCATGTGTGGGATATGCTTGGCCGACGAATTGCAGCCCGTCAACCCCCTCCCACCTGTCTACCGGAACTTCGGAGTGCATTGCTTGATGAGTGGTGTAATATTCCCCAAGATCAGATTGATCATTTGATACTCAGCATGCCTAGGCGTTGTCAGGCCTGTATTGCATCGTCCGGGAGACATACTCCGTATTAACCATCCTACTAACCATGTTATACTGTTTTTTGTAAATAGGTTCTTTTTTGAAATTTGGTCAAGGGAGTAAAACTTGCAATTTTTATTAATTATGTCAAACATATAGCATGTTTTTTGCTCTTTACTTTTTGTTTAATAAATAGACTTTACAAATAAGTCAAATTTGTTTTGATTCTTTCTCTTTCTTTGCCTGAACTTCATTATCCTTAATTTATGGACATGAGTGTAGTTCTAATGCGTTTTCACGTTACATCTGGAGAAAAACGCTCACAACTCCAGACCGTTAGATCAACAGACCTTCACACCATGGACCTTCACACTTCAGCCATCTACCATTTTTTTTTTCACTGTCCTAACCACTTGGCCATGGTGGGGCTCTGGTTTTCTCCAGATGTAATGCGAATACGCGTTAGAACACCTTAACCCTTTGAGGCGCAACCCTTTCCCAATGCTGAAAAAAGGGTAGCCGTTGCCATCGCTCGACTTAACTACCAGCAAGATAACTACCAGCAAAATGGCGGACGATCGAAACGTTTATCAGGTGCCACAGATCTAGAGACCCTTTTTTGACGACAGCCGGCGGTGCTGGCTGTCGTCTCGCTCTCCGGCTGTCGGCTCTGTCTAGTTGCTCGCCGGCTGTCGCTCGCGCACAGCCAGCTGCGTCAAAAAAGGGTCTCTAGATCTGTGGCACGCGATGAACGTTTCGATCGTCCGCCATCTTGCTGGTAGTTAAGTCGAGCGATGGCAACGGCTGCCCATTTTTCAGCATTGAGAAAGGGTTGCGCCTCAAAGGGTTAAAGGATGACGATGAAAAGCATTTCACAAAATATATCGCTCATTTGCTGCAACAACGGGATAAATCAAAAATCGATATTTTTCATGAAATCAGTGGCGTAGCCAGAAATTTATCTTAGGGGGGGGGTTACAACTAATGCAACGCACATATATGTATAAGTATGTTTGATAAGGGAGCAAAGAATGCATATTTTGCATGGTAAAAAATTCCTCATGGTGTGTGACCCCCCCCCCATCCCCCCCTTGGCTACGCCACAGCATGAAATGCATTCAAACTTCTGAATATTGCATTAATTTTAAAAAGTATAATTCGATACAAAAAAGTGACACGATTTGGTCATTGTTCTAGACAACTTAAAGAAGTTTACTACCAAACGTCTAACTCTCAACTGTGACAAAACAGTGCTGCAACCAACATCGTTAAAGAAACGCCGTTTCCCTAAAAACGACGCTACTGCCATCCCGCGGGTAAATTTTAAAAACACAAAAATGTCGCTGTGTTAGTTAAATGTTCACATCATTGCAGCCGCCCCTATGGCATTTACTCAAAAATCTAGATTTTTCAAGGTATAAAGTTGTTGCAGCAAATGAGCGATATATTTGATAATTTGAACAATAAAAATTCGCCATTTTTACTAGGTTTACAATAAATTTTACTGCCTTAAATATTTTTTTTCCTAGCTGTTCCCACTGATAACACGTACTGTTTGTTTCCTTAGAAACTAAAAATGGCAATACGCTCAAAAAATAAATAAATAAATAAATAAATAAATAAATAAATAAAAAAATTCTGATCGAGGTTCACAAAATATCCACTTTAAAAAAACAAAAGTAGAAAGAAAGAAAGGTATGTGCTACGGATTTGTTGAAAATTTCAGATGATAGAAAGCGAAGCACTTTTCAGTTCTTTCGTAATGTTTCGAAAACAATCTCGTCTGCGCTTCACGGGAAAAGGTGAAAATTTCACTTTCACGGTGTTTCGGGACCTATTTTCTGGCTCTTCGATTTAGATAATGGAGTAAAGGGGAGTTGGGAAGCGGCAATTCAATGTCTATTATTTATCGAAAAATGTGCTTGATACGTCGTAGAAACTTTTGTTGTAGCAGAGCACGTGTAAAAGTATTTCTGTTTTCGTTTTTTAGGAAGAATTTGGAATAGAGAACTGGGCGAAAAAGGAAAAATGAAGATTAAAAAGCGAAATCTTCTCCTACCTATTACAATTTTGCAATGTAACATTTCGAAAGTAATTTTAAAATTTCGAATTCTTAAGTTCTTTAAAATTTCTAAAGAATCATCCTAATATTCCACATTTAATGTGAAAATACGTTTAAATGACATTAAGCGAAATGAAAAAAGAAAAAGAAAGGAAAACAAGTAAGCAATAAAACAATAACAAAATAATTCACTTTCTTTCTCTGCTTGGATGCAAGGAACCTAATTTTTCGAGGAAAAGTCTTAACTGAGCATGCTCAGTTGTTTGAACCTAGCTCTACAGTAAGGTTGATTTTTTCGACTTGAACTTAGATATTGTGCTCGGTTAGCTCCAGCCCTGTCATCGGTGAATACCATTTGAGCATTCCACCGAAAGTTTGCTATAAATCTGCAATCGAGGTAGACTGTGAATACGGGCGTTACTACTGCAAACATTCCAATACTCTGAACTGTAAAAAACAAAAAAAGAGAGAAAGAAACTGTAATTATTATATTATAATATATTAAACACACATTAAAATCAGCTGCAATATGCCAACTTTTCTTTTATCTGTTTTCTTCCATCTTAAAATTGAAAATTATTACCTTTGGGATAACCCCAATTTTAAATAATTACATGCGTTTTTCCTTTTTCCCATTAAAAGACATTTCTTACAGGAAAATCTATAAAACTTATGCATTTCCTCAACTAATAGCAGCTATGAAAGTAATTTGTTTATAAATTAGTTACGAAAAGGGTTACTCACCTCATGCCATCAAATACAACTTAATTCTACAAAAACCTTGACAATTTCCAAAAATCATTTCAAACAGCATGATTATGATGAAAAATCTTGGTCTTCTTATTCAACTTTCTTGCTTTGAAAAAAAATATCGTTTTACTGTGAGATGTGTTAAATTTCAATTTAAACTCCCTTATGGTAGGAAAAAAACAACTAAACTTACCTCATCAGAGGTTTCCTCGGGTCAAAAACATCCCTTTCTCGCCGTTTCCCTTTTATATCTCGGAGACCATTATGTTTTTTAAACTAGAGTTGTAAATGATTTTCTTTCCTTGAATTTCGTTTAACTGGGAGAAATTCAATTACGTTTTTCTTCTCCGCAATTTAATGTGCTTTTACTCAAAATAAATAAATGAAGTAAAATTGCCATATCATAAAATCAGAATATATTATTCTTTCTTTGCATTCAGATGCATGTTATTAAATGCAGTTTCATTTATTTTTTGCCTATATTTGATGCAATAAACAGGCAAGAGGGAGAAACAAGATTAGTTTATGTATTTACATAAATTATTTCGTTCCTGGTTAAAACCACTATGTTGTTTAAAGAAACTATAATTATATAATCCTTAAAAGCTAAAAATAGATTATACCAGACTCAGAAAATAGAAATTACTTCCTAAAAAAATTGTCGCTTTAATATAAGATTAATAAAACATATAAAAAGAATTTGGATGAATTCTTAGTTAACTCTTAAATGTATAGTGATGCCTATCTGCGTCGTATCTTTAAAACACGTTCACTGCCGGACTAGAGTAGAAGCCAAATTTCTTACGTCAGTTTCACATATTAAATATAGTTTTTAATAATAAATGATTTATATCGTGAATTATAAAAAAATTCATGTACTGTTTCTTTTAAACTGTATGTTTTTGGAAAAATTAATTGGTTATTCACAAAACTGACATGGGAAATATAGCTTGCATTCGTGGCGATCGAGTGATCTGCAGCGAACTTCTTTTAAATACGTCCATTTAAGGGTTAAAGTGTAAAAAAAAAATACTGAAATCGATAAGAAGGTTTCTGGTCTAATGTATTCTTGTTACGTCACTTATTTAAATTGTGAAATGTACAGATGCCCTCTTATATAAAACTTTTCGTTCTCTTACTTCCCGAAAATTTGTCTGAACGAAACTTAAATAAAGTGATACACAGGATGTTTCCTTATTATACCGACAAACTCAAGGGGGAGGGGGGCGGGGAATAGGTGATTTACCCTCATTTGGAGCATAAATCGACGTAGCAACCGTGACCGATCTGTAACCGTTTTCAAGATATTGAAGAAGAGGAAAGTCTCTGAATTCTCTGAAGAAGATAGAAAGGAAAGTCTCCGAAGAAGATAGAAAGGAAAGTCTCTGAATTCTAAACAGTCGCTCATTTTTTGGAATCAAGAAGCAAGCTACACAAAAAATACGGGCCTATTAAGAAAGAACGTAAAAAATCCTATAAAAGGATATTAACTGTATTACAATATCTAAATTTAATAACGAGTTAGTAGGGCTGAAAGAGTAAAATAAATGCACAATCGAATATTCGTCGAAATATTTAACCGGCGATTCTGCAAATACCGTCCTAGCTACAATAAGCAAAATTTACTAAAAACTGGTCCATTCTAATAGCTTTAGAATAATATGGATCACATCGGTTTTCTTACTTCAGGAGAAATTAAACCGAATTTTTTTTTATTATCATTGAAATTTCACGTTAAAAGAAAATCAAGCTCCGCCCATTGCTCCGCCTCCTCAGCTTAGAAATCCACTTTTACCATATTTATATGCATTATTTCACAGCATATGTAATTTTAGTTGTCTTGGAATTATGATATGCATGGATTATGATATGTATTTTGTTTATAAAAAATTGCTTATCATGAAGTAAATGCAGAAATGCATTTTTGTTATTTTGTAACAGCAAAGAAACAGTCGGAGATACAAAGAAGAAAATCTGCTGCTTTTCATTTTTTTAATATCAAATTAGTGACCGATACTATGAATCAGTATTCGATATTTCCAAAGAGTAAAACATCATTTTTTTTAAACTAATGATAAAAACTTATTTTTTAACGGTGGTTTTTTTTTCAACAAAATTGTAAAATTTTGTTCGAGAAATGCTTTACTGTTCAAACAATATTTTTTAAATAAAGCTGGAAGTGAAGAAAAATCAATTTCTTTCACCAAATTTTAAAAAACCTCTAGAAATAAAATTTCGACATATCGTTTCAAAGAAATCCATTCCTTTCATTTTGTAGCAGCAAAGAAACACTCGGGCGGTTACAAAGAAATCGGGAGGAAATATGCTACTTTTCAATTTTTTTTTTTAAATATCATTCGCCTTTGTCCTCTCAAACACTGGCTTCTGTGCTTGACTTAGTGATCGGTATTTTGGCCGTTGACCAATATCTTTGACTTATTAGGATCACGTAGATATGAAAGGACATGCTAAATACAGCAAAAATGCTGGAGTTCTGCTTACCTAATTTATGATATAGAAATTGCAGCTAAAAATGAAGCACCGAGTTCATGTTCTTAGGATGTACAAATCACAGCTAAAAGTGTAGAAATTGTGTAATTTTTCAGTGTAATATATAAGCAAATAAAATTGCGCGAGAAAGTGTTTTATAATGGATGAATTCCACCTGATTTATCTTTCTTGTTTTACATTAGGGTGTTTGTTCCCGAGGCTCATTTAATAGTGAGATTTTTTAATGGTGAAAACTTTTCGAAAAACTGAATCCGCTCAACATATATAAAAAAATCCATTAAATTATTTTTTCCCGATCGAATATTCAAATGGCACTAAAGGAGGATACACCGTAACAAATAAATTTTAAATTCAGAAAAAAGGTTTTACTTGGCTGAAAATTAATTAAAATCGAGATAAAAGAACTTTATTACTAATTTCGAATTAATAAAGTAATATTTTACTACACAGATAATATGGTTGAACCACTTTTTTACAATCTTAAAACTAATTTACTTCTTTCTGATAGTTTTTATCTCTTTTAGGCACTTTTACATTCAAAATTAATTAAATGACAAGATACTCAGTTTTCATTATTGTTTTCATTTCGTATTTTGAACTACTCGCTAAGTTTCTTCACTTCCGTCTCCATTAATACAAAAGAAAATTAATTAATAAAAAGGCAGGCCAAGTAAGAAAATATCTTAAATTTTATTTTTATTGCGTTATACCATATGGATTTTAAAGCATATTGGAAAAGATAAGTACTTTTTGTTTTAAAAATGGAACTTTTTTAAAAGAGTTCATATTTTTCTTCATCGGCTTGACTTTCAATTAATTTTTTATGCCCTTTTCATTAAAGTTTCTTTCTCCTCTCACAGCTAATAAAATAGAAATGATAATAGTGGATTCCTGCAGTTCTCTAACAGAAATGTTATTCAGTCATTGAAATCATTCTTAAGGAGAATAATTCTATGACTTTTTGTTAGATTTAAATAATAATTTATGTACATAAAGAAATTAAACATTATTATCCAAAATTTCGGAAAACAAACGCACAAGCAGAAATTATCGGGGTGTCAGATGTGAGTGTCAGTTCTCTTGGAACTCACTTTCTCTAACAGAAATACTGGTTAAATCGTACCAGAATGGCAACATTTGGCAAAATTTTCAGGAATGCATACCATTGTTGTTGTGGAATCATTAACAAACTATATAATAGAGTAATGCATGTATTGTGCAGAACTTAATTTTAATATATTTTTGTTATTTTAAAAGTAGATACAGAATCCAATTTTTTTACAACGTTATAATGTAAACGAATTTCTACCACTATGCCAAATTTCAAAGATGTATCGCTATAGAAAGTAGGAAAATTAACCGTCACAAAATGTTAAAAAGTGCGAGAAAGACCGACAGAACAGCTAAGTTTAAAATCTTTTGTAAAAAATCTTTTAAAAAGTTTTTTTCCTGATTTGATTTATGCGTAAGAATGTATTTTAGATGTCGCATTTTACGCTGTATATTCTACACTACAGATATGATATTTGTATGTTGGAACGTATCATATTTCTCAACTCTTCTTTGTCGTTAACCATATAATCTGATATTATTGTTGTAGATCAATTTGTTGGACTAATTAGAAATATCGGAGTCGTCCATATTCCTCTCCAAACCTTCCATTAATGCACTTTTAAAGTAACGTTTTCTAACATTATTCTTCGTTTTCTAACATTTTCTTTATTTTTGTTTGTTTTTTGTTAAAGTACAGTTGTTACATTTTGTTAAAGAACTTCCTCGAGTACTTTTATTTTACTAAATGCCATTCTGGCGGTTACAAATGACTTGAATGACAGCAAATTAAACGATGTGGATAACCTTGCGAGTAGAGGAGAGAATTAATAAATTCAAATTATAACTTTTCTGCTACAGCTGACTACATGTTTTAGAAAGTAATATATATAAAATAGCTAAACTTACGTAGTATGGAATAATTAGTAATTAGTACCAAAGTAATTCATCGAGCAAGTGATAGCACATAGTAACAATTAAAAAAACTGGAACCAAGAATAAAAATTGGAAATCATATTAACATATTAGTTGCACAGTACTAAAAGAATTGAATTTTTAATAAATACGTGCTGCATTTAAGTTCTAACTCTCTGATTTATTTTTCTCGGAACTGGAAACATGCTTAAAAATACTCATGAACTCACTACGAATGGATGAAAAAAATTGCAGTATTGCTGCTGTTACTCATAAGAGTAGCAGCAGCGTCGAAATTGAGTCCTGCTTTTCATACTTCAAATACGGCTGTTTTCATAACAAGAGCAGCGTGTAATAATTTGCTTTTCCCATTTGCGTGAAGTGAAATTCTTCACCAGCTGAGTGAGGCATGCGTTGATGGTCTCATGGATGTGTCTGATGTGCGTTTATGCATCCGACAAGACCGAAAATCAATAAACCAAGACAAAGTCGGCCTCGCACCAGCCGGTCTGTCGACATGATCAAGCGCGTGGAAAATGAGAAAGGTTTCATAAAAGTAGATGCCACAAATGCTGTCCAAAGACCATAATGACTACCGAAAATTTTCATGCTCCCTCACTTACCAACTATACTCGGGGCAAACCTTACCTGATAACAGAGGAGAAGGCTAGAGGAGCCTTTTCACTACTTTCCCAATGTATCACTCCGACACTCGTTTCTCTTTCCAATTATTATTGGCTGTCAATATCACTAAGCAACCCAATAGCAAGGCGAATCTTCATTTCTGATTCCCGCCAGCACGAAAGAGGTCTATCATTGGTCAAGCGTTTGGGAAGGCGTTACATCGAATTTCTGACTTCATTTCGTAATCCTTTTAATTATTGAATTCAAATAAGACAAATATGCAATTATTTTATAGCATACACTTTATTTTAGCACTTAATAGTTGATAAATGTCTTAGTTCTGTAAAAAGCAGGGCAAACGGAAAGAACTATTTGAAAGCGGCGGAATCGCACAGTCTGCAGCATTCCCTCCATTATCAGGTTAGTTGTGCCCCGAGTATAGAGACTTTTGGTTGTTTCAAACGATAAAAAACACTTTTTGTGATCGCACATTCACAGGCTGTGCTGCTATTGTATCGGACATTTTCCTGTGGTCCAATCAAAAGTCTTAAAAGAAACGCTCGCAGCAGCCATGGATCGACGTTCTGAAAAATGTGTACGGCTGAAGGGAGATTGCATCGAGAAGTTTCACAGTTTTCGTATGATTAGTTTGTGAGGAAGAAAGTCGGAGGTGTTATAGCTTGAATGCACCTTGTATATCTTATATATTAAATTAAAGTGTTTCAACGGTTGTCTTAGACATCTTACAACTAACTAGTTTTAAATAATTTCTATTTGGTAATTATATTTCTTGATAAAGGGAACAGTAGTCAAATAAAAAAACATAATTTGCTGTCCCCGTAATTCATTTATTATTTACCCCTGAAGTGATTTGAAAAGCTCTTGAAAGGTAAAGTTAACGATCGCCCGTCCGAAAGAACAGTTTAACACCCATGTTTTCGGTTTCATAAAAGAATATCAAAAAGAGCGGAGCACTTAAATGCTCTTTTCTTCGTGCTCATGACTCTCTTTTTTTTTCGATTTAAATTAATTGTGTTCGTGCTATTTTTAGCGTGCGCATTTAGTTAAACACAGCGCATTCAGCAAAATTCTACCGATCATCGTTGTAAATAGATTTCACTAGAATAATGAGTTCTCCATCAAACCATGAGTCCAAAGTCTGCGTCCCTATAAATATTCTCTCCATATAATAGGACTGGTCAAACCAAGCCTATGCTTTCATGAGCAATTTTAAAAGGTCGCACTGCTGGGATTCTACTTCTATATTTTTCTTTCTAAAACACAGTGACTTTCAATTATTTACGTTTCGTTCTCTAAAAGAAAATGACATGCCATCAAAGTTGCCCCCGCTCTAGCCGTAAAAGTGTCATGAAAGAACGAAAGAAAAAAAAAATAGTGGTATGTGACAGGCATTCATTTCATATTCTACAAAGTCTATTCGAGATAGTTTTTCGTAAGTTTTTTTCTTTTATCTTAGATTTTTTTTATGAACTAAAAACAAAGCAATGCCTCTACTTTTTTTGCTTTTTATCTTAAGTATTTTCAAAACTCAAACTTTTGTTCTTTCGCAAAGGAATGATGATAATTCGATCCGGTGTTAAGTAAAGATGATTTTTTCTGAAGGTAGCGCATTTAAAATTTAAGAAAAAAGGGGCCGTTAAATCAAATAAAGACACTGATGATAGCTGTGGTTAACTATAAATGCATTAAGGAATGCGTGAACTTTAGAAGCGAATTCTTAAATAAAATTCGTGTCCTGAAATGCATTTTATTTTAACCCTCTGAGTGTCTCGGAAAAAAAAAAAAAAGTAAATGTGACGTTGTTTCCAGTTCGCATCAAACCCATTTTGCGTGACACGCGTGGAACTTTAGCAAAATGCTACAATAGCAATTTACTTCTAAAAGTTAATGATTGCTACATTTTTCAAACATCTTGAAATGATACGAATGAAACCAAACACCAAGAAAAATTGTAAATTATAAAAAAAAAACATTATTGTTATTATTATTATTATTTTCAAAATATTTATGCTCAGCACTCCGAGTTTGTTTTAAGCTACTCCTCAAAAATTTGCCAATTTTTTTTTCTGGCCCTTCAGTGTTTTAGTGACAATTGTTAACACGACAGAAATTCTAAATAGAATTATACTTTGAATGTCAGTTTAATGAGATTTAAAGCACTAAAACCTGCGTGCATTTCATCGAAAGTGGCTTCTGTGTCTTTTGCGCCGTACCTTGAGTCTTGTAGCTACAACCTGAACAATAAAGTAAGTTCTTAAAATTTATAAATCAAAAGTTGAATACCAGATTATTGTTCATACCCGGCTGAAGTTGCGTACTATCACTTCAAATCAAAAGAGAATCAAGTTTGTAAAAATATATACGTATACATAGGTGTTTTAAATTTATATGCTATTCATCTTTATGAAAAGAAATATCACCTTCAAAAGACGGATTGTACTTCTTAAATCCTTCTATAATAAATAGACTGATTTTCTTCAGCTGAAGAAATAGAGTTTGAATTTGACGGAAACAATATGCTGCCGTACTTGAAGTAACGATAGCGGACTTTTCGTGTAGATCGAATGATATAAATATGTTCTTGCTTTGTAAATTAATATATATCATTGTAAGAAATACCTGTAATTTTACCATACACATTGCTGTAAATAATACACCATTCTGTGTTATCAATCCACTAAAAAATGACATAATGACATTTTTAAGCCAATTACGAAGAACCTATGGCACTCCCAAAATGACGTAATAACGTTGATAAGCCAAACACGAAGAACATTGCATGGCAAATTGGCACATTCTGCAACACAACGTTTAGGTAAGCGTAACGCCAACATCACAACGTGTTACCGTCATAAGCGTAAAGTTTTCAAAATTATTGGGGGCGGCCGGCACCACAACCACATATATTCACGTCAGTGGCGTAGCCAAGGGGGGGGGGTGTTAGGGGGTCATACCACCCATGAGGAATTCTTTGCCATACTAAATATATATTCTTCACCCCCTTATCATACACCCGTATACATATATGTGAGTTGCAGAAGTCGTACCCCCCACCATGAAAAATTTCTGGCTACGTCACTGATTCACGTACATATAACTTACTCATAACTGCCAACTACTACGGAATATAATTAACCACTTTTTCTACATGATTTTTCGGCTTAAAATATAACAAAATTTTTGCGCTGCTCACGCGAGCTGGTTACTATTTTGAAAAAAAATAATTTAAAAATATGCTGTTTACAAAAAGTGGTTAGTTATATTCCGTAGTAGTTGGCAGCTATGACTTACTATATATAAGTGTAAATTATTGGAGGCGCTCGAGCTCTATGGGTCCATAGAATTCTACACCTATGTAAGGTAAGCATGCATGTTAGTATCTTTCTGCCATGTTATAAGTTAAAAATATAAGCAAAGTAAAAAATCCAAAGGAGGAAAAAGAACATTTTCGATGAGATAGTGCATTATAGACACATCTGAACTTTTCTTCATTACATAATTTACATTGCATAATCTGATTTTAATTAACCAGAGCATGGCGAGGGCAGCTTATAGTAACATTGTGTGTTACGTGGCGTCACAATGAATGCTAAATCATGATTGAAATTAAAAGAAGAAAATTTTTAAAAGTACAAGTAAATGTTGTTGTTGTTTTTTTTAACGTTTGTCAATGGCGTTAAATACTTTTTTATGTTAGTATAAATTAGTTTTCTGTATTTAGTGGTAAATTATTGGGTGGGCTCAGCCCCTATTCACAATTTATTGGGGGGGGTCGAGCCCCACGGGCCCATATAACTCTACGCCTATGGTTACCGTTACGTTTACCCTCACGTTGTGCTGTAATCATTTTTTTCAGTGGAGAGAGAGAAAGAGAAAGATATACATAAGCCTTTTAGGATATATAATATCTTAAGTTAATGAACTTTGAAAATTTTAGTCCGTATTAAACTGAAGGTTGTTAAAATTATCATGAAATTATCATTTTTAGTTTATATTGTCGTATGTTTTATTAAATGCGTCTTACTTAAAAATTAAATAGTAGAACATAATTAGATTAATGATATCTTTTTGGTTGCATATATTCATAACTTGTGTTTACTTGTTACTAATCCTATGAAACACGTGTTAAAAATAACATGTTATTAACGTGCAAGTAACTTAAATCGATTATTCAATTTGGTAATAATAGTAATCTCCTTCATAATTCCTACTACTTTAAATCCTCTGGAATATCACAGTGCTATCAGGTTCCAAGTTATTTCAACTGTTCTCCCTAAACAAGTGCACTTCTTCTCATAAAGTTGTTATTGTCGTTTAACACCCGTTTAGTACATAAGCGTTCACTCGTTACTAATGCTATGTGGCACATGCTAAAAATAACAAGTCATTAACTTTCAAGCAAGTTAAACCGATTATTCAATTTACTACTTCATATGTCCTACTGCTTTAAATCCAGTGGAATGTCATAGTACTATCGGGCACCAGGTGGTTTCAACTGTTCTCTCAAAACAAGTGCACTTTTTTAATGAAGATGCATAAGCGTAAAGTTTTCAAAATTATTGGGGGGGCCGGGCCCCACAACCACATATATTCACGTCAGTGGCGTAGCCAAAGGGGGTGTTAGAGGCATCATAACCCCCCATGAGGAATTTTTTGCACTACAAAATGTATATTCTTCACTCCCTTATCATACACCCGTATACATATATGTGAGTTGCAGAAGTCGTACCCCCCCCCCATGAAAAATTTTTGGCTACGCCACTGATTCACGTACATATAACTTACTCATAGCTGCCAACTACTACGGAATATAATCAACAACTTTTTCTACATGATTTTTCGGTTAAAATATAGCAAAATGTTTGTGCTGCGCGCGTGAGCTGGTTACTATTTTGAAAAAAAATAATTAAAAAACATACTGTTTACAAAAAGTGGTTAGTGGTTAATTATATTCCGTAGTAGTTGGCAGCTATGACTTACTATATATAAGTGTAAATTATTGGAGTCGCTCGAGCTCTATGGGTCCATAGAATTCTACACCTATGTAAGGTAAGTATCCATGTTAGTATCTTCCTACCATGTTATAAGTTAAAAATAGAAGCAAAGCAAAAAATCCAAAAGAGGAAAAAAAAAAAAAACATTTTCGATGAGATAGTGCATTTTAGACACATCTGAACTTTTCTTCATTTCATACTTTACATTGCATAATCTGATTTTGATTAACAGAGCTTGGAGCCAGAGGAGGGCAGCTTATAGTGACATTGTGTGTTACGTGGCGTCACAATGAATACTAAATCATGATTGAAATCAAAAGAAGAAAATTTTTAAAAGTACAAATAAATGTTTTTTAAACGTTTGTAAATGTGTGAAATACTTTTTTTTATGTTAGTATAAATGCGTTTTCTGTATTTAGTGATAAATTATTGGGTGGACTCAGCCCCTATTCACAATTTATTGGGGGGGCTCGAGCCCCACGGGCCCATATAATTCTACGCCTATGTGAAGATGTTATTGTTGTTTTACACCCGATTAGAAAACTTTTCTATCTTCTTTATAAATGCGTCTAAAATTAAGTTTTCCCAAAATAATTCAGCAGTGTTTTTATCTTTTTCGGATAATAATGCATTTATTTCATTGAAAATATAATTAATTGCGAATTTAAAAAAAGTTAGGGAATAAAATTAAAAACGGGAATTGTTTCCTATTTAAACTGCGAGTCAGATTAGATTACTCTTCCTGTTGTTTGCTGTTTGTGAAATTTCGCCCTTTGTGAATTGTTTCGTGAAAATGGGTAACGAGAAAGCTGTTATTTCACATATTGTAATTTCAAATGTTTGCCGCATAATGGCGGAGGAAGACGGTAAAGATACGTTTGCTATCGTTTTCCTGTTTTAAGATTTAAATCCTTTGTGTTCTTATTAACAAAACACGTGATTAAGTAAAGAGTCAAATTAATCTTCTTTGGGTAAACAATAGGCTTGTTAATTATTGCAGCAGGGGGGGGGGGCGTAAAATATGATCTGGAAACCTGAAAGTTTTACACAGCAAAATGAAGCCTGGTAAGATTGAGATGATGAGTAAATACATGTACATCTTTGAACATGCTGTATTTTGCTTGTTGCTATAAATACGTGAGTTATACAACATAAAATTTCAGAATCCATTGAGTTACAGTTTTATAATTTTCAGGGGACATTTAACTTTTGCTCTTTCAGAAACTTTATTTTTAAAACTTTCAAAATATTAGAAATGTTAGAAGCATGTTGTAGAATAATTAAGTATGCCGCAATAAAAATAAATAAATAAAACGGGAATGTTAAGAACGAGAAAGTGCATCTTAGAATATAGAGGCTTCATAAATTTTTCTCCGTTTCTAATTTTTATACATTTCCGCGAACTTTAAAAAGAGGCATAATTGGAATTGAAAATATTAAATATTTTCTGGGAATATTGACTATAGTACAATTTATATTTCACCAATACATGGAAATAAAAAAATTGTTTGCACCAGATGACAAAACCTTGTTCCAAGATTGGGTGCTCTCGTTGACTTTAAGCTTAATAATCAACAATAAAATCGAAAACGTTGAACCATACATTAAAAAAATTTAATCGATAAAATGGCGAAACGTTTAACCATATATTTATAAACTGCTAAACCATAAATTGACAGTGCCACTAATTCTGCTTACTGTAATGCAAATTTACCCTCATTACATTTATTTGGGATCTCCAGAGCGTTTCTGTGGTGGTAGGGGAAATAGACTTCGGAGCTAGCCACTAGTATCGGTGGTACATAGAAATAATTGTTCAATTCTGAAACGGAGGCCATTTGTCCACTCTTTGTCGTAATTGACTATGGCATATTGCCACATGAGAGTCAAAAATGAGCTATGCATAAATTTTCTCTATAATATGCTGCAAAATCTCGGTATAGACAATATTCGGGGACCGAAGAATTTGTAATTCTGAAAAATTCGTAAGGACAGATAAAAATTTAATTTTTTGAGATAGACGAAAATTCCGATATAATTAAGGTCTTTTTATAAACAGTGTTATGAAGTATACAGAACAAAAACTACTTTCAACACATCCTCATTGAAAATGAAGTCTGCTTCCAACTTTATAAAGTGGCGTTTTCTTCAAAGATCTTGAGAAAATTGTCTTTTGCCACATTTTAGCCAAGAACTTCACATTAAAAAAGATACTATGCTGCTTGTGAAAGGTTTGAATATCAAGATGACTTGAAATTGCTCAGATATGTTAGGGGATTGCTAATCCGAAACGGCCCGTTATGCTTATGGCTAGAGTAGAATACTGCCATGTCATCTACATGCACCACAGTAAAATAATCGCAAGAGTGTGTCATATTTCGAGTATTAGAAATTTACTCATCTCTTACAAAATGCACTCGACATAAACTGAAAGTTTATGTAAGAAATAAAAAGTGGTGATTGCTGACGTTGATTTGCGTTTTGTAGCAGCTCGGCGCAATCGGCGCAGAATTAACATCCCTCGTTTTAAAATCTTAAATATTCGAGATATGAATTTTTACATTACTAGATATGAATTTTTACATATAGTACTAATACATTATTTATGAAAAGTATCAAATTTTATGAAAACTAACACTTTTTTAAAGTGATTATAATCTATTGCTTGATGATGGCATTTGAAAGTTTACATTGTTACGTAACTCGAAACGACCCTGGTGTACCTTACCTTTTCTAGAAATCTTGAAACCTCCTGTATAACCACTCTATCATCTAAAAAATCATCTGAATCTCTGTCATCTGAAAAATATATCTGATTAACTATCACCATAAGTAATTTTTCTTAACTCCTTTTCGTACATTTTCTTAAGATTTGCAGACATTTTTTCTGTAATTCTCTTTCTCATTACTTCATTTCACTACGTTGAATGACATTTTTTCCGACATAATTATGACGGCATGGCCAATTCAACTGTTGCCTTCAAAAGTTTCCTAATTTATACTGCCTCTGAAGGGAATTCTACTGGCAGTTAATTGGCACTTTGAGAAAATTCGTGATTATCCAGTGAATATTTTTGTATTTAATTTGCAATTAGTTCTATTGCACTTACCGGTTGAGAACGAGTTAAAACAACCAAAACTTGTGTCTGAAATTACATAAAATATATGGAATTCATCATGAGGGATGCTATAATAAGATTCTGCAGTTTTGGAACTTTCCTTAAGAAATTATACCACTCTGAAGCGTCTCTTGTTGATGATGCTCGGCCCTCGAAACACGAATTCATTAACGTGAAGTATACACTTCTCTAATACACTGCTATTTTCATGTATGCCAAACCGCATACAAATCTCAAGCGTTGAAACTGGCTTAAGCCTACCTCCACCATCCATTCTCTAAACCTCTTTATCTGCACGATTCTTTAATGAGACCTCTGGAAACTGCATTTTGCGAGGGGACAAAATAATGAATGTTTATATGCCTCCATAAATTATAGAGTGGGATGAGTGGGAGTAACCAGGACTCGACGAAATTTCGAGTGGAAACCGGCAATCTTGTGGAAAATACCGGTCGAAAATTATGTATTTTCTGCCTTCCTTTTCTCTCTCTGTCTGTTTCTCCCGGTTGAAGATGGAGGTGCAAGATGGAGGTTGCATTCGAAAGGTGCTTCTGTGAGATATATTTTCCACCGTCGGAATGGTGAGGTTTCGTTTCACTCTCAACTCGTTAGAAGAATTCCAGGAAGACGTGATTATTTTCTAATGGGGCATCCTGATTTGAAGATTTCTGTTTCCATGCTGTGAGGCTGCTGCACTTAATTTCCGTGTTTATTCGAGAGCCATTTCAAAAGCAATGCCCACGTTACTTATTTATTTATTACTTCCATGTTCTTTCAGTTGGTGTTTTCTCTTTACAATCCTTTAATGAAGTTGCACTTCTTCACGGTGACAATATCCCAGCCACTTGAAAACTTTCCAATTCCATCTAATACGGATGGATGGCTGCGAGACGATGTGAAGAGGATCATATTAATGGAAGAGGAAATTGCTTAGGTTATTTTATTAAACTGCGCTGTGACGAAATGGAGGGAACAGGATACACTTGGTTCTAATATAAGAAAAGACATTAGAATACTTAAAACTGTTTTATTTAAAAGAAACTATTGAAGCATAAACTTATTAAACGGCTGGTGGTGGCTCAGCGAAACTGAAATGCGTCCTATAAGGACAGTGAAAAAAATTGGAATGACTTAAACATTACGCCAACACAAAATTACACATTGGCGAGAACAAAATTTTGGCCGAGATAAATAACGCCAATCCCAGAGGGATCCTAAAACCTAATCCAATAAAATTAAAATAAAGGAATCGCGAGCAAATAATTTTAAAGATGTCGCAGGCTACAAAAAAAAACTTACGCCAGCAGGATGCCAGAGAGGGGAAAGGAAAAAGTCGTTGCTATTGCATACGGGAAAAGGTGAAAATACAGATTTAAAAGCCGAAGTGATAGAATAGAAGGAGAACAGAAAAATAATTTTGAATACATGATTTTGGATAGATTAAATTTAAGAAGCGCAAAGAAAATGATAGTTAAAGTTAATGTGTGATCTACATCACAGACGGGACAAAGACAGTGATTAACAGTTTGTTATACGAGACGAGACAGACGTTTTGATCATTAGTACATAAGGTATTTTGCGAGACGAGACAAAGCTCTTAAGACAGATTTCGTCTTAAGACTCGCGTCCATGCCAAGTTCCAATGTCGCCAGCTAGAGATGATTTAAAAAAAAAGGTAAGAAAAATTAACGACGTCCTTAATTAGACTTTTTCAACTTTGAGAATAATACATTCTGTTCGGATAGTAACAAGACTGCATGATACATGAGGTAACACTTCGCCATGTAAGAGCAAATATTCTGTTAATACATTCTCAACATATATCAACAAGCATTGTAGAGGAGAATGAGTGGTGGATCATTTCAGATCTTCAAATCTAACAGCGTCCAAGATGATTTCATAAATATCAGTTCTGTTAAGAAACTTATTTAACTCATCAGCAAATCGAAGATTAAGTATACGTTAGTCAGAATAAATCAACACTTGACTGATTATCAGTTGAGTCGTTTAGTTTGAAAAGGATTTAAATCCATTTATGTTGTATGGAGATATTTAAGTGTTTGTATTTAAATGTTTTGTAATTTTTACTGACAAAATGTCAGTATGATTTTTATATACATTTAGCTTACAAAATGACGAAAATTTTGAAAGATTTTTCGGGCGGTAACTGCTTATAGATGAAAAGAGTCTCTATAGCAGATTGCTTCGTCATTAACGCAGTTTCTGCCAAAAATTGGCTTACACCACTTTCAAAGAAAACGAATCAGTTAATACTAAAGAGAAATTTAGGTGTTCAAAAAAAATTATAGTAATAATAATAGTAATAATAATAATAATATATATATATATTTATAGAGAGAGAGAGAGAGTGCTGCAGTTGTAAATCCTTATTAATGGTGACAAACTGCATACTGTATCGTATCGAAAATCGAATGAACTGCATGAAACTGTATCATATTCATCGAAAGTATTGAGAGTCGTTCTTCTAATTATATACCTTTTCACAGCCAGGAGAAATGCAATTCACAATGTCAGTTGAGTGCTGACCATAAAAGGTCTTATTTTAAAACTTGCGTTGAAATCCAAATAACTACTTAATGTTACAGAGGGTGTTCACACATATATGTAACGATTTCAAATTTTTCCATGAAATAAATGTAATTGAATAAAAAGTAAATTTTTATGGCATCAGTTCAGAGTCAGACTTAGTTATCGTCTGCTTCTTAAAAAGTTTTGTTAGCTTTAAAATGTCATTGGAAAATAAATAATAGATCGAAGGCTATGTTTTTGTTCTGTACGAAGATAAATACTCTTACGCTTGTTAAAATAAATAAAATGGAAATCACTGTTTTAATTAATACCATACGTTATAGTAATGAAAACACGTAAAATAAGTTATGTGATTAATAAAAGAGGAAAAAAGCATCGAAGTTTGCAGTTGAGTGGAAAAAAAAAAATAAAAAATGGACACCATATAAGGTACACGTTGTATATTATCTAAAGTCGCATCTCGTGTTTTAAAGGAAAATCCAAACCTCCAAAAAATTATTGCAAAATTATAAACAACTCTGTAGGAACTGCAAATGAAATTATAAAATCTGATTTAAAGCTAATCAAAAGTTTAAAAAAAATATTCACCGCTTAATGCCAAAACATGTTTATCAGAGTAAGATAATGTGCAGATTGTTGTATGAAAACTATTTAGCAGTTGAAAAATTGGAAATATGTAGTTACAATTGATGCGACTTGAATGTATTGTTAAGAAAATCGCCAAGTGGTGCATTTTGAGACAGTCCAATCGGCACAGTAAACAAAAAATAACACTTTATTCACGGCTCGCAGCTCAATAGCTCAAAATAATACAAGAAACTTTAAAATGCGCTAACAAAATTCATAAACAAGCAAAACAATAACACTATTCATTTCACAGAATCAACCGTGCGCTTCAAAGTCTATCACTCAACTGAACTCCCCGGAGAGAGATCCTAGCGCTTTTATAGAGATGATGACGTCACCAGAATTGCCGAGAAATTTCTGGAACAATCTTATCAAATTGAAATATGGTCTCGAGGCATGAATATTCTAGAAGCCACCATTTGTCGCCAAGGTCGCCAAGACGATCGCCAAGTTTGTCGCCAAGGCTACAGGGTTACTTCCACAGGTTTACCATTTACCTGATGACTTCGCTATTAACTAGTTTCACGGCGGCGCATTCAGTACGAGAGCAAATTAAGTTATTATTTCGCAACAGTATGTATCTGTTGCATTTTGCCATACTGGGTGCACGATCGAGTTATGTTTTCAGAGCAGCATTGTGATGCATTCATAAGTTAATTACAGAAGCGGTTCCCAACCTTTTAACGGCACCCCCCCCCTTCTCCCAACAAAGGCTAACTTACGATGGCGCCCCCTCTTCACATTTTTAAACAAACATTCAGTTTCTCATTCTTCAACAATGAACATGTAGTCGCTTTCTTTTACAAAATAATTTTATCCTTAAAGTTTGAGTAACCATTTTAAGCGGAAATGGATATGTTTTGGAGTAAAAATAAGAATAAGTAAGATGATTATTTAAAATATACATTATCACTTACCCCTTTGCTGTTTCTCTCCATAACCACCCCCCTCCCTTTACAAACGCTTCGCGCCCCACCGTTTGGGAAACGCTGCAATGGTATGATCTAAGAAAGTATCCGACTACGCCATGTCATATACATTTTTCTTTCCGAACATTTACCATGTAAGAAAAGTATTGCAATCATGAAAGAATCGACTTTGAGATTTTGGTGTATTTACATGTTTTGAGGTCTTCTGAATTCATAATTTAATGATGTATATCATGTGCCTAGGCGACTAAAAAATATCCCTTAACGACTAATTTTTTTTCATTAATGTAAGTCAATATACATGCGGCTCCTAAATTTTTTTACTGGCTCCTGATATTTTACAACTTTTTTTTCTATGTCTGTGTATGGATGTTTATCTGTGCGTGTGTGTATGCGTGAGTGAACACGATAGCTCGTATACAGTGTATTCGATTGAGCTCAAATTTGTTATATATATTGCAGACCCCCCTCGCACGACTGACATTGATATTTGTGTGTGTAAGACTTATAATTTTTTTACAGGGCTACAAAAAAAAAGACTTCTTTTGCATTATAGCGTATGGACGGAAAATTCTCTAAAGTGCGCTCGCTAGTGACTACGTGGTGCATTCGATTGAGCTGAAATTAGGTACGCATATTATAGGTCACTGCTTTACATATTGTGTAGATTTTTGCATGTGTAAGGCTTACAGTTTTCTTACAAGGTTATAACAATATATAAATTATTTGAAGTGCACTAGCATCTGAACACTACACCCTACTGAGTTGAACCAAATTTATTTAAACACTTGGTGGAGGTAAAGTGTTTGGAAAGTCGAGTGGAGTCACTCCACATTTTTAAATGTTTTTGTCTTCTGTTTCTTCGTATTTCAAAGCACAGTGTAGCTCATGTAGAGGAATAAAAAAAGAATATAACTTCACAAATCTTCTTCCATACACTCCACCACTGAATTTTAGAAAAAAATCAGAATATTAACGAACGAACTAATTACTTCACTTCTTTTTTTCCAGCACCTCTAACGAAACTATTAATATTCAGACCCGGGAAAGTTCAATTAAAACACCCATTCTTTTATCCCTTATCTAAATAAAAAGCGTTTCTGTTTTACAGAACCAGTGGGGGGAAGTCTCACACATCCTGAAACACTTTTCGATTCTTTTTAGCTTAATTATTCATTCATTTTAATGAGGGCGCATTTTTATCTTCTTTTTCCACTATTGTTTTTTATAATTCTTTCATTTGTTGAAAGTTTCGTTGAAATTCGTTGAGTTGGTTTTTTTTTCTTCGATTTCCTCCACTTAATAGTAGGAAGGCACAACTTTTTAGTACATATTTTTGTTCTAATTTTCTTTTTTGAAAAAGTTTTAATTTAACTTACCTTTCAGATTTCTCGACTGCTTTTAGGTTTTTTTTCCCCTCTGCTTGTTCTCTGCTTTGTCCCGGAAATTCCCTAACAATACTCTATTACATTGCAATGACAAATAGATTGATGTGTTGTGTTATGCTGAATTCTATGAAATTGGAATTGGTTTCCGCAACGACTGTCGCATTGCAGAACCCCTGTATCTAAATACTATACAGTGAAGCACCGATTATACCAGGGGTTCCCAAACTTTTTTTACAAGCGGCACCCTTGTCGGGCTAAAAGCATTTCGCGGCACCCTTTTCAGGCTAAAAACTTTCGCGGCAGATTTCCTTTCAAGCAATATGAATATGGAAGTTAGAATGAAGCAGTTTGGATGCATTTTACCTTATTTTTTGTTTGTTTGTTTATAGGGCTAACTATCAAGAAAGTACACTCTTGGGAAAGGGGTATATAATTTTGACAATACCCCCATTTCAGGGAGTTCCTATAATAGAGAGGCTACAGGACAGTTTTGAACTTGACTGAAATATTTTTGTTTGAGCCCACTGAGTGATCGGCTTGGCTCACTTTCATGGGGATACCGGTTCAGAGGAAATTATTTGATTATACTCCACCAAAACACTTTTCTTGATTATCTCCACGGCACCCCTGACATACGCTCGTGACACCCTAGGGTGCCGCGGCACCCAGTTTGGGAACCTCTGGATTATACGTTTCTCGTTTATCCCTTTGAGGCGCAGCCCTTTCCCAATGCTGAAAAAGGGACAGCCGTTGCCATCGCTCGACTTAACTACCAGCTAGATGGCGGCGGACGATCGAATCGTTCATCGCGCGCCACAGATCTAGAGACCTTTTTTTTACGACAGCTGGCTGTGCGGGCACAGCCCCCTGCCATCTTTGTTTAACGATACCTCTGAGACGTTTTATGATAAAATACTGAAATTTTGTACATCACTTCATTAATATGTGGGGCCTATTTTACTGATTGGATTTTTTTTTTGCACGGTGGTGGAATTCAATTTTTGAAAAGTGTAAATTTTTAAAAAATAAGAAGTTTTTCGTAACGTTGATTTTTCCCACATTTTTCTGAATATTTTTTTCAATTTGTATTGCCCACTTATGTCTAAAGGATAAAGAAATAAATCGTGATACCATCTTTATGGAACACCCTGTATATATGAACGCTTGTTAAAAGAAACATTTAAAGGGTGGCAAAGGGAACCAAGACGTTTCCGAATCATATAGCAATGAGTCGGAAACATCGTCTTCATGCACACCCTTTATTAATCACTAAGTTTACGTTCCACTTGTAACAAAATTTAAAACAGAGCAATATCAGATCTCGCACTTATTAACGCTACTAAAATTGAATTGCAACATAAAACTCTTTGGAGTTCACATTTCGAACTTTATAATTTAGATTTCCATGCGGTGAATCTGTCAATTACGATGTATACTAGCACATTTACAGAAATTAGAGCCCTAAAAATTAATAGTCTAAGAGCCAGCGACCGCCAGACCTTCGTCATAGTATAAAAGCTGAAACTTTCTCTGCGCATACCCCCCAACAGAGGTAGGAACAATCGGCCACTCTAAAGTTTGGATGACCGTGGCTTTGGCAGGTAACAGGTGGCAA
Organism: Cheiracanthium punctorium; assembly: GCA_038373885.1. Classification (NCBI taxonomy): domain Eukaryota; kingdom Metazoa; phylum Arthropoda; class Arachnida; order Araneae; family Cheiracanthiidae; genus Cheiracanthium; species Cheiracanthium punctorium. The sequence goes on from JAWZYV010013817.1 coordinate 52,930, forward strand.
AGGTGTATAAAATTGCAGACTATTTTCGTCATTTCATAAAGCTTAATTTTTTTTTATATGTTCGTCTTCGCAGTACTAGAAATCACTTTATCCCTTGCCAGACACTTTTCCATCGTGGCAAAACCCCGCCAGACAACCTCAACGTCATGGAACACGTAATTCTATTACGAGCGCGCTGCAGCATCGTAAGAAAGTTCAGAAGTAGCAGTATAAAATGCGCTTGGCACTTTGTGACAGCTTGACGTACTTCGTCGCGGGAGTTTACGAACACAACAGTTTTCCATGACTCCCGTTGACTTTGAGATTGTCCGGCGGGGGTTTGCCACGATGGAAAAGTGTCTGGCAAGGGATAAAGTGATTTCTAGTACTGCGAAGAAGAACATATAAAAAATTAAGCTTTATGAAATGACGAAAATTTTCTGCAATTTTATACACCTTTGCCACCTGTTACCTGCCAAAGCCACGATCATCCAAACTTTAGAGTGGCCGATTGTTCCTACCTCTGTTGGGGGGTATGCGCAGAGAAAGTTTCAGCTTTTATACTATGACGATGGTCTGGCGGCCGCTGGCTCTTGCTCTATAAGCACGAAAACCACGAGAAGTTCTTAACCCATTTATGCCTAGCGTCCCTTTTTTGGGACGGCATTTTCGCTATTAGTCGAAAACGTTATTTATTTTTCCTAGCTTTTATTCATGAGTCTTGAGCCTCAACTCTACAAAATATTTTAACATGACCAAGTAGTGTGTTGATATTTCAATTTTTATGCATAAAGATTTTAAAAGAAATCATCCATTGTTCAAGAAGTTGACATCAGAAATTTATCTATTATTTCTGTTATCAGTAAAAATCGAAGAAAGTCGCAAAAATATCCAGGCACAAATGGGTTAAATGTGTTCGAAAGCGGTTATGTTTTTCCTCAAGACCGGACTATAACATTTTTGCGCCCAGGGAACTTTTCTAATTTTGTGCTTATATATATATATTAAGCTCAGTTTTCGCATCTCTATATACAGGATGTCCCATATCTATTGGTACAAAATTTCAGGGGGGATATGGCCCATAAAACGGAATCAGAATCACATGGCAATGTGGGGTCAAAAATCCCATTTTTATTTTCCTGTTAATAGCTCTGACAAAAGTTTTGAAGTGTTCGTCTTATTTCTTATCCAAGCTCCATAAACAATGGGCTTGTCTCCTAAAATTTCATCCATGAAATGAAACAGAATTTCTAAACTATCAGTCTTAGTCACGTGTTTTCTGTGAAGTATACATTAGACACTGACGTACAGTAGTCGGAAAGTTCACTATTATTCAAGCACTTGTTCCAGAGCGATTGCTAAAAGCTACACGAAGGTGACGTTTACGACCCTCATTGCTGTGCAATTCTTATTCCTTATTATGTGCCCTACCATCCCTTAAATTTTATAGCATAGTTATGGGAGACCCTTATTTCTACATATGTGCCAAGGGCATAGGCCCCAAGTACCCGTACAATAGTCGGTGCTTGACTTTACTTTTTTTTTTATTATTTATCATCCTTGATTATTGTTATATATTTATTTATTTTTTATCAATGGATAAAAAATTTCAACGTCTAACAATATTCACTTCCTTTCGAACTGGTTCAGTTGGAAACTCGAAATTTATATTGTAGAATTCCTATATTTTAAATACAGGGAAGCACCATTAATACGTTTTTAAAGGGACTAGGGGTGAAAAACGTATAAATGAGAAAAATGTGTAAACGAAATTCTCAAAAGTACGTAAATTTCCGTAATAACAAACAATAAAAAGTCAGATTTAAATTAAAATACTTCATCTTATATTACTGCATGAAAATAGAATACTCAATAGGTATGTCATACTATGTTCTATTCTGAATTTAATGTACAACAGTACTTATATACATATTCATCCCGCGTGTACAAAATATTTTGTAATTTTCGGCTATATGGCTATGTGGGAATGCACAGAAAAAAGTTCATTGTACATAGTTAAATAAGTGGTTGTTTAACATGTTATCATTTAAATCGCCGGATACTAGATATTCTTGCATAAAACTAAAACCTGGCAAAGCTTATTGAAAATTTGCATCACACAGTTTCTCTCCTCTTCATTTCTAAAACAAAACATATAAATGAAGTTTTCGATTTCAGAGAAACGTATAAATGAAATTATTTAACATTAAAATCCAATGGATATTGCCGGGACCATTAAAAAAACGTATAAATGATAAAAACGTATAATCCTTTAACGCGCAGTGTTCCCTCTCTGGGAACACCAAACTCTGACGTTTTGACTGTTGCCAGTTACGAGGAATAGATTTGATTTCTATAAAAATAGTTGCGGGTGACCTAGCTCCACTATAATCCTTTACTTTTTAGCACGTCATTTCCCGTAAAAAAATTGTCACGATTATTTTTAACAGCACTGACATCTGCTGAAAAATGGAAGAATGCGAGGACAGCTGGATAGATTGCCCAATGCTGAAAAAAGGCCCCCGGGATGATGAATTTGATTGTAAGGATTCATGGCTAAAGTGAAAAAAAAAAGATATTTTTTTCCGTAATTTCTGTGCGATGCATGAAACACGATCATCCGACCTGCGGGTTTTTTTTTTCCTTCGACAGTTATTGAAAAGTGGTTTAAGTCAGCATATATTTATCTTCATTTTTCTGATGACACTATTAAGATATAATTATCAAAATTTGTACATCTCCTTATTTGTGCATGCGGCACATTTTAATAACCAGGAATTTTTTTTTGTACGGGAGCGAATACAAATTTAAAAAGCGTCACATTTTGGAAAAATAACGTGGGGGATTTCTTCTCAACGTAATCTTTTGTCCTACCTAATTTTAAACATATTTATGATTTACGTTGCCCACTTATAAAAAATTATAAGCGCGTTACCATATTTTTAGGCCATGTATTGCTGTGCTTATAATATATTACTTGTCGAATACATTTATGAGCTTTATTGTGGTTTTTAGAAATACCTCAAGCTATTCTTTATCGGGGTGCTTTTATTTGATAAATTTAATTATTTTTAGTTTTTATTTTTACGCAGGCACAAAGAACATCATTACTTTTTTTTACTTTTATCTCTTTCCAGTTTTAATTTCTTCTTTTAACTTAAAATTGGCGCAGCTGTTTCTAATACAGCAAACCCCCTAGTGCATAAAATACTGTTTGACATAAGAAAGAATCGGGTCCTGGGGACAATAACAGGACATCGAAAACAACTCTCGTCGGTCCCTCGAGTATTATATCCTGTAGGAAAGCTTTCTGCATCTGTATGTCCATAAAGAAGAGCCGGTGGAAGCCTGGACACTCAATCGATCCCCGTACAACAGATCTCTCTGAAAAAAAGGCATGCCTTTCACTGCTGCACAAGGTTGTATCGTTCATTTCGGGAAGGACAATAAATCAACGAGATATGTGAAGTCGGTTTTAAAAAGACTTGGAATTGGCGTCAATTCCCAGGCTCACTCAATCTAAAAAAATTGGATAATATTTTGATTGAAAAGCAAAATATATTTAAACCTCCATTCCTTTTAAAAAGTTGTACTCCAAGATTTGAACATACAGGTATATAAAAGAACTTCAGCCTCTCAATAACTTAAGAATGTAACAGTTGGATAAAGTGGGTTAACATCTAATCATTGACATAAGTAGATAGAGGCTGCAGTAATTTTAAGTATGAAGCATAAATTTGTAACCTCCTTCTCCATTAAAAAAAGTATTATTATGTTCTTAAAGTTTAGTAAACGTAGACATAAAAGAATTATTGGCTTTCTGTGAAGTCACATTATAATTGGAGAAAGTTAACTCTCTCCACTTCCATTAAAACCAATGTACACAAAGAATAAATTTTTAACTAAGCCGCAAAATCTGCGTAATAGTTACTTGCAATGTTATAACTAGTTTTGCTCGCAAAAATAAGCAGAAAATCTGTTTGAAAGTTTTAAATGAGTCAGTAAAATTATAAGATTGCAGATTTTCGCTTTTTATTTTATAATAATAGCATCTTTCATATGAACAACAGTTCATTTGATGGTTGATTCATTTGAGATTTTAGCAGTGATTTCCTAGTGTAAACTAAAAGATTAGAACAGATAAACAAAAAAAATCCCTCAAATGTCCTTGCTACTTAATTTACTCTACAGTTATGCAGTCGTTGTAACGCTTCGACTAAAGATACATTCCTTTGAAATGTATAATTAAAATATTTAATTCGTTTTCCTCTTTGAAATTTACTTCCTTCGAAAGAGATATATTTATCAAAACGTTTGTTAATTAAGGGTTTATCAAATCTGAAGCTCTCTTCATTTGCTTTTCATTAAATAATCATTTATGTAAATAAATTCAGATGTTCAATTGAACTGTAAGAGAAGTTCCTTCAGAGAAATAATGTATGCAAATTCAAATGTCTTATTGACTTACAGTAAAATACTTGAATTCCTTTGAAAGTTCGTGAAAATTGAAAAGGAATTATATATCTTATTCTCTCTTGTCTGTCATAATTCATTAAAGTGCACAAAATAAGTCTGGAGTAAAATTTCTCGAATAATAATGCATTTTTAAATTCTGAGTGTGTATTGTTCGATCTAATAGAAAACTGACAGTTAAAAAGTACCTTTTATCACTTACAAAACAGTGCACAGTAATGGAGATAATATCCATGCATAATTTATATAATACACAAAATTTATCAATAAAGTGAATGCGCATTGAGATTAGTACATTAATTTTTCTCATAAATATTATGAAGTTGAAAATTTGTTACTGAACTAATGAAAATGCTACTTTTGTTTTTCCTTTCAATGAAATTACGATATATCAATTGCAATCTTATGATTTATATATTTTGAAACAAATATTAATTTGCTGTCATTAAAAAAAAATTTCACACAGAATATATAAAACTGTTATGTAGATATTTTTGAAACACATATATATAATTTAGTAAAATATTGTAATAGTTTGTGTTACATGTAAATGAAATGTTTTGTTTAAAAAAATATTCATACAATTTTTTGAAGTACCTCAGTATGCTGTTATCACAAATGTAACGTTTTCGGTCAAAGGAATAACGGTGGAGACTCTTTTTGGACTTTATTTAGTGGTCCTTTAACATCTTAGAGTAGATCAGGTTTCTGGCAACGCAATGAAAATTGATAATGTTCACTATTCGATATTGATTCTATTCGAATACCAGTAATCGATTACGTAAATCATTCGAATGGCGAGTTACTACGTATAAATTTCATAAGTTGTTTTAATACTTTAATGACAGTAAGATTATAAGCTTTTCTTATGCTTGCTCTGTCTTAGGGGTCGGGCTGTAAGTTTGGGATAAACTTTTCAGGCTTGCAAACAGATTGATACGTGAGCAATCGAACAACAAATCTATATAAAAGCCAATTAAAAATCTTGAAATTAGGCTTAGAAAGTGCAGAGAATTCTATTTAAGGGTTTCTATCGGGTTTGGGGGAATGCCTAATTTGCTGAAAAATCCATAGTTTTGGAGATATTAAAAGAATTTTGAAAGTTTAGTCTTGTCACTCGAACAGCATTCGCCCATGACCGAGATGAGATTTCTGTACTGCTATGCAGCAGTCTAACAGCAAACTTAAAATTATATTAGAAAAACTTATAATCATAGTAAAAACTTTTTAGTAGATTTCCTGTTTTTTCCTTTCTCAGCTGTAACTAAACAGCTTGTTACTAAAAAAACAGATCTAATTCTATAAAATTTTTCAGATTGTGGTTATGGGATTACGGCCAATTATCTACGCGATAGATTTAGGCCCGGCAGGGTCTCCTACCAAGGGTGACTTTCTAAGAAATCTTAACCAATATTTAAGCGAAGTTTCGGAGAAAACCATGGAAAACTCCGAACGGCTTGGTTGACAGATGCGACCTGGGTTTTAACCATGTCCTTCCGTCTCCTAGTTCAGAGCGCAAATATGCTCGTGCCACTGGTGGGGCTTAAAAGTGTTCAGATTTCTTTTCACTGTGTTTTTTTTTTTGTGCTGAAAAAGAATATGTACTTACTAAACATATGTTTAAATATACAGGGTGGTCCTAAATTATGTGTAAAAAATAGAAAGTCAGGTAGAGGGGACCAAGACGGTTCAGAATCACATAGCAATGTGGAGTCGGAAATGCCGTCTTCATGTACTGTTAATATAATCACGTTGGAAGTTGAGGTGGGGAAAAGCGTTATTTTCAAAGAACAGTTGTTCACTGTTCCCGTTCTTTTTTAAACAACAGTTCTTTTTCCTGTTCTTTTGAGAACAGGTTCTTTGATTTATCGTAGCTTTATTATGACTATTTTATTCAATTTAAAAATGAAAATATACGTCCTTTTTAACATGTATTATACTTTAATACAATTGCAAAATGTTTTAAAAAAAATTGCAACCAACACACTGGCTTTCTTTAATCAAGTATATTAACAGTAATTTTTGGTAAAAGTATTTTAATTATATTAACGTTCTTTAATATAGTGTTAAATATGCACATATTTCTAAAATCAAAATTTTTTCTGTGCTTTTTATTAACTTTTGTTATCCTTACTCATAGCATGTATGTAAAAAGAAATGGAAAAACTTCAATTCTAGAGAGAATTACTTAGTCCAGGCCTAATTTTCGATTACTTACCTGAGGGATACAATATTGCTTACATGAGTAAACAATATTTGAGTCTGACAGCTCCTAAAATGACATAATATTCATAACTGTTTATTTTGATTAGACTATATTGCACAAAGCTTTGGAAGCAGCGGAATCAATAACTTTAAAATCTGTCCAAACAATTTTTTTTTTCTATCCATGAGGGAAAACTATCCAAACATAAGCATAACTAAGAGCTGTACCAGTAACAGCGCAAAGGAATGATCTGTTTCAACTAATTCTTGAACGGTCTCATACAATATGCCACGTGACTGCATATCCTTTTGTTTTAGTTTTTTCTTCTTCAGCACTATTGCAGTCAAAGAGCCGGACGCACAAGAGGAGCGACCGTTGAAGCTGAACATCTGCAATGAAATCCTCCACCCCCTCCTTTCCTAGCCTTATTCCCACTCCACACCATAAATTTCATGATAAAGCGAAAGTAACGCAAGACTTTGACCCTGGATAATGTGCCAGGGGATCGTCGGGAAGTACGTTACCTCGGGCACATAATATCCACATTATCACAATGCACCTAAGTAACGCAAGCTTTGACCCTATAGTCGTAACTCTTGGAGGAATGGGATGGGGGGGGGGTTGTAGAAGTTTTTTTCGGACTTTCAAACATTTTAATAGAAAAATAATAATGATAAAAAAACTCAAAATACTATAAGAGTGTTCACTATAACGAAAGCTGGAGAGAGAGCACCCCCTTCAAGGCCGTACCCTGGGGGTCTGGTCCCCCCTCCCCCGGAAATTTAAAACTTTGTTAACAAAATAATAAAGTTGAAGTCTTTGGGAAAAATTCAGCCTTTTTCTTTCGTTTGGTCCCCCTCCGAAATTTTTGTCTGGGTAAATTTTTTTTCTGGATACGGCCCTGACCCTTTGTCCCCTATCTAAGCATTCATGCAAGACCGTACCCAAGGGGGTGAATCAGAAAGTCTGCCACCCCCCCTCAATTTAAAATGTTGTTAACAAAATAATAATGATGAAGTCGTTTGCTGAAAAATTCAGCCTTTTTCACCGTTCGCTCCGCCTCTTAAAAAATATATATTGTTCCAGGTCTAGCTCCAAGAGGTTATGGATCTGGCTCGGGTTTAAAAAAAAAAATCCTTCTTTGGCTACAACTACAAATAAAAATATATGTATCGGGCTCCAGCTTAAAAGATATGGCTTTTGTACCAACGACAAACATTTTTAGCTCTAATTCAAAATAAAATATTAAATAAGTCCATCTCAAGTAAAAAAAAAAAAATCCTAGTGTTGCCTTCGGGTTAAAATTACACGGCGTGGACCTACCCATTTCCAATGGGGAGCCCACACATGTCGATACGCTCTTAGAGCTTAATAAGAAAAAACATGTACAGTTTCAGCTTTAAAAGTACATGCTCCAGCTTAAAAATTAAAGACATTCCGTTTAAAAAGCTGTAAGTATCAGGCTCAGTATTGCTCCGACTCCAATTTAAGAAAATGAATACGACTTTGTCATATAAAATTACATGGCTCCGAAAATCCAGCTTAAATGGCTTCAGACCTGGGCCATACCCAGACAAAAATTTCAGGATATATCCCCCACACCCAATTTTCAACTTATGTGCAAGATTTTTAGTTTTATTTAACTATTGCGAAAACATTTCGTTCATTTATACATCACTGCAATTCATACCCCTCACCATCCCCACCCCCACCCCCCAAAAAAAATTCTGGCTACGTCCCTGTATAAATACACATATACATAATCAATAACGCCGATGAGGACGCCAACCCTAGCCCCTTTCTAAGTACGGCCTTACTTCTGACTCCAAGTCTACAACTTAGACCCTGTATTCAGCTCAGAACGGAATTAAACCAAAAGAACAGATCAAAAGAACACCTTTCACCCCGTTCACCAGAGAACACTTCGTTTACTCCGTTCCCAAAAGACAGCTCCCGCCGAAAACACCTAGCTTTCCGTTCTCCGTCCGCACAAGAACGCTGAACTTGGTGTTCCAGCTCCCAGTCGTGATCAAAGAACTGGTTCTTTTTCAGCCAATAGGAGAGGTCTCCTCGGAACAGGTCCTTTTTCAGCCGAAAGGAGATGGCTGAGAGATTATGAAGGGAAGGCGCGTTTTATATGGAGATAGTGTAATGCTTATATTATTGTTTGACGTTGATAAAATATTTTTTTTTCGATTTATTTGTGTTTCAGACTATCATTATTATTAAATTTTTTACTTTGATTGAAATTGAGTAGTTTGGCTGGAATAATAAAAATTGACGAATTGTTTTCCTGTGAGTGCATTTCGTATTGAACATATAAGAAAGTTTCTTATTCTTAGCCCGGGTCCACTCTAAAATTATGGTAGGTTGGGCTAAAAGTTCTATCCCCCCCCCAGATAATCATCATTGTTATCATTATTTCTCAAAATAGCTAAGATTCTGCAATACTTAGAATTTGATAAAGCTAAAATTGTGAACTTCTGTCCCCACCATCAGATACGTAGCCAAGGTGTGAACAGGAGAGGGGGTAGGAGGGGGGGGGAAGGGGGTCTGGTCCCCCAGAATTTAAATTTTTCTTAGCAAAAAAATATTAATCACGCCTTTTAATGAGAAATTTCACCTTTAAGGCATTTTCCAAAATTTATTTTTACAACGATCTTGCCTGCCATAAAATTTTGAAGTGTCGGACCTTAATGAACTGAGAACATGTTTTTGCCGTGATCACTGAACAGGGTGTTCCCGTTCTTTCTTGAGAACAGGTTCAAAAGAACAGGATGTTCATTCTTTCCCCATCTCTAGTTGGAAGAACTGTTGGTCTGCATTCTTAGTCAAGTTTTAGGCAATGAGCTTTTCTCCGAGACTGTCACCAATGAAACTAAATGGAATTTGTAAACTATTAGTTTCAGTGAAGTGCTTTCTGTAAAAAAAAAAAAATGCGTTTGTTTTCGACAAACGATGGTCGGAAAGTTCACTGTTACTTGAACACTTCTTCCAAAGTGATTATTAAGTGATTAATCGGTAAATGAAGACGACATTTCTGACTTCACATTGCTATGTGATTCTGACCCGTCTTGATCCCCACTATCTGCCTTTATGTTTTTGATACATAATTCAGGACCACCCTGTATGATATGTCGTACAGATAGGAGCTCTCTTGAATAAATTTAGTATTATATTAATACAAACTGAATTTACCTTTTACTCTTTGGACGTGTTCTATGAAGTACCCTTTAAATTGTATACTGGAATAAAGACTAATAGTGCCTAAGTTTCCTCATATAAAAATCGATTTTAGGTTATCAAACAATAAAATTCGTTATTGATTATTTCTTCTTATTTACAAATTAGCATGATTAAAAAATACTTAAATAAATAAGATTTTATACCATACACCAAGTGATTTTATTGTTATGGGACAAACATGGAGGGGTACTAGAGAATACTATGAGGGTGATTCAAAAAATAAGTTTTTAGCGAAAAAGTTTATTCACGAAATCCAAGCGATACACATAGCACGACAAGGTATTTGGTATGGATTATGTTTCAGTATAACCTCCACGAGCATCAAAGCACTTGTTTCATCTGTATACCAGTGTATCGAAACCGGCATTGAAGAAATCAGAATACCTACCGACAGCATTCGGATCTGCGCAATCGGTTTGGAAATGCATTATCCCACGGTGCTTCTTCAGGAAACAGAAGTAACAGGGTGCGAGATCCAGGCTGTAGGGAGGATGTTCCAATACGTTCCATCGGAAACGCTGCAACCAACCACGTCTAACGAAAGCAGTATGGCGGGGGAGAGTTGTCATGCAACGAGATAGCACCTTTCAAGAGCTGGGGAGGTTTTCTTTAACCACAAAAATCATATTACACTTCTCACTTCAAAAGCTGGTTATGTATCCGCAAACAACACCATGGGATTTACAGGATTTTACATGAACAAACAACAAGAACCCTTAGAAAAAAAAGGCGTCTCTTATGTCACATTGATGGTTTTTTTTTTCTTTTTGCTATTATGAAATGTATCTCTGTATTTTGATTCAGAGTTTCCTTAAATTAAATTTCCAATTAAAAAAACAGCAATACCGAAGTTATAATAGCGTAAATATCCTTTTTTTCTCCCCCGACACACATATCTCAAAAACATTTTTCCGAACAAGGCAAACTACAGCCTTGCTATGTGTTCAAAATTGGAATGAAAAGCAGAAAGAAAAATAAACTCGTCCCATAAAAAAGCGCATTCGGCGGAAACTATGCATACTTACCAAAAACTTCAATCAAGAACCTGAATATCAATGCCTGCCTTAAAAGCCCATAAAGTTGTAAATATTTCAACAACGAAATGAAGACGTTATTCTTGATTCAACTTTCTTGTTTGGGAAAGAAAGAGAGAATAAAAAAAAATGGCTGCATAAAATAGATATGTTCGGAAGAGACTGATAGCAAACTTCTGAATATTTATTTCACTTTCGCATGCATAACGGAAATCCTTATCGTAAATAAATTCTTATGTACGCTTGGCTTTAAATGTAGGCGCCGTTTTTCTGTTATATAACTGGAAAGGGGGACGAGGCAAGGAGAAGCAATTTGAATACATCGGCCGTGTAGAACGAACTAAAATAATAAAAACTTAGCGAGACGGTTTCAAAGTCGCAATTTCTTTCCGTGCGTGAGTTCTAAATAACGTATTAGCGTCCCTCGCCGTTATTCTCGGGAGTCGGAAAGAAATGTAATGTAGGTGCGCGATGCGTTACCCTCCTCAGTGTCACTTCAGATAAAAATTTTGAGGGCAGGCGAAAATAATTTGTGTTTGAATTCGAAATACAGATAAACAAGAAACGAGAAAGGTGAATCATGGTGAAACCATCCATTACGGAACATTTTTTAAGATAGTGTTACTCCCGCCACGTATTAGCTAATGACAATTTGCTAAATGCGCTTATTAAACGTGTCATAGAAATATTAAAAAGGTGATAAATTGTTTCTAAGTATTATGGAAGTATTGCCATAAAAGACATATTGGAGTTTATAGGAAACAGCTCCTTCATCTTTTTTTTATTTCTCAAAAAACAAAATTCTTTTAGAAAGTTAAATTTTTCATTAGAAAATGTAGGAGGAAGGAGAGAGGGGGCACTGTTACTGTAAAAGACTCGCAAACTTCCTGAAAGTTCCAGAAATTTCTTTTTATGCAAAAAGTAATTCTGAACTTGAAAGTACCTGCTCCTCTACAGAAACTTTCACTGCACGTCACTACATACTGGCCATTCCATTCGCACGATTCCTTCCTTGAGAAGGAACTGATCCACCAAGTTGGTAAGGTATGGCCTTCAGTTGCTGTCCATCAACAGGAAGTCATCTTCAATTGTTGTAGCGTGAGGGCTTCAATCGATCTGAGCAAGGGCGGCCCTGAGCTACGTGGCGCCCCCATGCAACGTAAAAAAAGGCGCCCCTTGCATACTGTTTTCAAGCTTTTGACTTCGAAATTGTGCCATTTCGAAGACGGCACCCGGTTCGGATTACATGCTTACCTCGCTTACCGTGTCGGACCGCCCTTGTATCTGAAGATCTCATCTTTGTATCGGCGATAGGTCAGATAATGTGGAAATCGGTGCACCCTTTAAGGAAAATGCTAACATAAACCATCACACCCCCAAAACTAAACCTGACACTTCCGTACACTAACGCAGAATTGTTTCTAGTCTACAGCGTTCCCTCCAGATGAAAATACGCCTATTATCAGGATGAACAGAAAAACGGGACACGTCAGAGACAAGAATATTGTGTCATCCATTTCTCTTTTTGATCACATGTTGTGTTACCCAATTCCTCCAGCCACGATGGTGCCTTGCTGTTAATGTAACACATATCATTGGTCAGCGAGCATACAGACCTAGAGCTTGGAGTCATTTTCAGACAGTTTGAGTCGAAAATGTGGTGCCAGAGCCGAGCGAAGATGTGGTTGAAGAAGAGGTGACATTCATTTTTCCGTGTCTCTAAGAAGTTAGTGTTAAATACCGATCTTAATTGGGCGTTGTTGCTCGTCTATACGATCTTGCCTTGGTCTTCAGCCTAAATTCAAGTCTCCGAAAAACGGTTCCAGATCCTGTAAACTGCACTTTGTGAAAATCCAGTGGCATCTGCTACTTTGGCTTGTGTTTGTCTCCTCTAACAGACCAACAACTTTCCAAGCTTCTTTCAGACGTAGCGCTCATGGGAAGAACGCACTTATTGAACGTCGATCCTTCCTTTTCCGCTTTTTCTTTCATAAAGTTGAAAGGAAAATTTCATTCGCTGCCACTAAAGCGTCGTTCTTGAAGTCAGACTTAAAATTTGCATATTCCGAAGTTTGAAAATTTTTAAAAATTGCATTTGTAACTCATCCTTTTTCTCACTTTCTGAGAAAAATTGCATTTGTGACTCTCTTCTTCCATTTTCTGTAAAAAAAACTCACTTAAACGGTTATTTATATAAGACTTACAATATCCTTCAATTGTTTTAGGCAGTGTTTAAAAACTTTATTCGCATCAAACGTATTTAAGAGTACTGTTAATTTAAAGTTACTTCTCAGAATCTCCAAATAATAATCTAAAAAAAAAGCCTTTTCTCTTGGTGTTTTGAAATCAAAGGATTTTAGTGTTTTAGATATCGATGACAGTTGACTCTTCAAGAAAAAAGAGAAAAACTTTGAATTCTCATTCTCCTAATGGGAACTCTTATCGCTAGTAAATCGTCTGCGCCGAGTTCAAAATGGAGGAGTTCTTTCTCTCTTATCCCATTCATAAAAAGTAAATTGAAACTTCTTTGCTGAAGAAGAACATTTTTTTCCCCTTCTCCAGAAATGAATGCATAAGGACTTCGATGTTCTTGCAGTTTTATGATTATTTTTTTTTTCGATCGATGTTTTTCATCGTAATCTGGAATAAAGCAAACGTTTGATCTTCCATTTTCTTTTATCTTCTGCTTAAAGCGAAGCGGAAATTTACGTTGCGGAGGCACGGTAAATCCGTTGCAATTTCGAAAAAGCTTGCGAAGTTTTTCATATCATGTTTTTCATCCTTTTTGCGTACGAGTGATGTTAAGTCTCAAATTCGACGTACAAAATAATGTGTTTTTATCCTGCATGAGTATTTTGTCTTTAAAATGCATCCGAATGGGTATTCGTACCAATATTAAAGCGAAAAAGAAATCCATTAGTCTAATATAAATAAAAAATGTGTGTATGTGTGTACGTACATTCAATGGTTAGTTCTAAACGAGTTGACTGATCGGTTTCAAATTTAGTTCTGATATGCAAACAAACATAGAAATATATATGGGATACATTAAAAATCTAAAATCCGTCTCCCAAATTTTATTGACTTTTTGCTACTGTCAGTTCTAAAAAGCTTCTTTCATATTCGAGAGTTAAAAAAAAATTATTTGCGTAACGATGTCTGGTATTGTAAGTGGGGTTGACGTCATTAGGATGTCACGAGTTAAAAATTGTTTCTCGAAAGTCTAATTATGGCTGCAAGGTATGGCGTAAAACTTTTGCTACTGGTGAAATGATTCCTCAAATCCTCATTTTTAGTCTGTCGTAATTATACGGTGGAAAGTTAAGCTTCTAGAATAATTATTCCTTCTGAAGCTTTAAGTATTTTGGTTTGCTGCCTCACCGTGGCTAAAAATTTGTACAATTACGCCAACCCCTACCCTATTTAGAAAAGAAAGAAAAAAAAGCATTTTTTGATTAATGTAATCCTGTCTAACTGATGCACAGACAAAAACCAGAAAAGATTATTTTCATAAACATTATCTGTTGTGTATGGTATATTTTGAGTTTGGAAGAGGGTCGTCAACGTATTAAAACGGACATAAGTTTAAAAAATTTATTGGGTATGCATACATTTTAAATATCTTTCGATTGATATTTGAAATCAGCATTTTGAAGAAGCCCAAAATTCAAATTTTTATTAATTTTCAAAGTAGAATACATGAGTTACAAAACGTAGGAAACGACCCCTTAACTTCTAAAGAGAAATTTCAAACTTTGATACATACATATATTACATATTAATTTATAAAAGCTCAATGATACCGATTTGTATTGGATTTTTGAAATAAAACGTCTTTAAGGCACAACTAGGGAGTAACTCAGATTTTTTTTTCTGACGGAAATAACGCTTAGTAAAGGAAGTGATGTATTTTCCCCCCCCCTGATACTTTCACTTGCGGAACAGCTCTCGGGCGTTCGTTCCTGCGAACGTCGACTGTGCTCCCTGCGCGTAGACATAATTCCCTACTTGTTTTGAAGCAAGATCTTGTTTGATGACTCTGTTCAGTGGATAAGTGGACCGGCTCTTGTCAGAGCCACTGTGGGAAGCCTTTCGCTGAACAGGCGGCGATCCTGCTGACTGTCTCTCACTGTTGTTACAGGCGGCGACCCTACCCGTCACCCCCGATAAAGAAGGCCTACGCACCGAATACAGAAAGTGGCACAATGGTGCATTCCGTGGTCCAAACTTATTTGCTTTACTCACATGTTTTTAATGGCATTTTTACAATATTTAATGGAATTATGAGTTAAAACTTGACATGATTGGTTGCAGGATACATAAATATTATTTGTCTGAACTTAAATAGTATGCAATCTTGCTTTTAATATTGCTCATGTATTTTTGAGTTATTTATAATAATGATCCAAATGTAAATTTTTAAACAGAATAATACTTCGAGCAAAACCAGCAGAGGAAAACAAAGGTTTAAGAACACTGCCATAGAAAAACGCAATAATAGACCCTACGGGCATTCGATACCAACCGACAGAAGAAACACAGTTAAAGAAAAATACCACAACATTGAAATTCTTTCAATTCAAACACTAAGGAAAAACGTTTTAAGAAAACAGTGAAAGAACAATAGTTCAACACGGACACTCCCTGAATGCTAACCCGGAACAACAGTTTAAGAAAACGGGTATGTAACACCACAAAGAAACAAACACTGGCTGCAAAGGGTTTAAGAACAAAATAAAAGAATAACAAATGGACACTCCGTGGATTCTAACCCAACCTCCAGACGGAGCAACGGTTTAACACGGGGATGGAACACCACAAAGAAACGGACCCTGGCTGCAATCAATCCCAAACAATAGACAGAACCTGCAATTTAAAAACACGGATACAGAATAATAATTAGAAACCTACCAGTAGACGAAATCAACGCTTAAGAACACTGTGATAGAAAAACACAAAACAAATTTACACTCAAGTCCTGCATTCGAGCCCAACAAACAGAGGAAAACATCAGTTAAAGAACACAGTTAAAGTATAATACTAGACTATGGAATTCTCCAATTCAAACCCAACCTCCAGACGGAGCAATGGTATAAGAAAACAGTTAAAGAATAATACTACAACATGGACACTTCCTGGATTCTAAGTAATTATCATGAATTACCGATGATTCTTACTGGAGATTTTAATGTCAATTTTCGCTATGAAGAATCTAAGCCATTAGTTGATTTTTTAAAAGGAAAATTTGATCTAACTACGAATACTTCTCGACTTCAATCAGCAACGCGTTTCGGTACAACGATAGATGCTGTATTTTCAAGAAAATTAGCAAATTTGGAGAGTAAAATTTATGCTTCACATTATAGTTATCACAAACCTATAATTTCATACATAAAAAATTATCATGCCATTCAAGTACCTATTCCCAATGAATAATATGAATGTAACATTTATATATTCTTTGTAATGCACATGAATAATAAATATAATTAAATTATAATATGATACTTATTTTAAGTTAAAGTTTAATCATTCCAGTGATATGTGTCGTAAACGTCAAAGAAGTTTTACTTCAATCGCGCGTAAAGATTACACGCACACACTTTTTTTTTCATGTTAAGTATTAATTAATAAATCATACACAAAAATTTTAAATAGGAACACACTTAAACTGTGAACTTTTTTCATGATGATATGCTTCCAAACATAAGTCTTGGATTTCTTGAATTCAAACACTTCATATTCAGTACCTTTAAAATTATTAGCTAATACCGTCAAAGTGAAACCTTTAATCCATTAGCAATTGTACATTTCTTTAACAATTCTTCAATTTGAGCTGATGGCCGAAATGGTAAATAAAATTCCAACGTCAGCGGCATGAAGAATTGATTTCTTTGTCTAAAAAGCATATGCATAAAACAGAGAAAGATTTGCAATTGTCACTTTGTTATCAAAAGCATTTTGTGAAAATCAAACTTATTATTTGCGAAATTAATCTAGGAAAATGGAATAATGCTTATATGTTTGTTTATGCTATAAGATATAAATGATCGAAAAAAGATATAAACGATCGAAAATGGTAAAATCTGAGCGTTCCCATAAAAAGAAAGCTGGAAATTAACGGATTAAGAGACCGTGAGTTAGATTCTATGATTATGGGCACTGTCGTATACAGCTTCCTATTAGCTGCACAAAATGTTCATAGATTTCCAAATTGCTGATTCGCTCAATTTTCCTGTTAGAGTAACGAAATTCAACATCTATAGTAAACGAAAATCAAGACTTCTGATGAGAAAAAAAAAATAATAATAATAATGACTTTTATTGGGAATTTCAAAGTGGAATTAAATACTTAGACAACCTAAATTAATTTCAAACTATAGGAAACATCAAGCTATAATGGTTATAGAATTAAATTGTTTTATCTGCGACAACCCTAGTTGCACAGCTAGTTCAAAAGGCGTCTTTTGAACTAGTTGTGCTACTACCCAGACAGAACACACAGGTTCTCTGAACTGCTCTATTAACGTCCAGAAAACGTTTTCTGAGCGTTAATAGCCGTTCAGAGAACCTGTGTGTGCTGTTTGGGTACGAAATTGGACCTCAAGATACCTCCAAAGTTTGAATTACTGAGCGGAGAAAAGATGCTGTACATGACCTCTTTTCGGACACTCTGTAAACCTATTTAAATTACTGTTTCCACAGCCATATCTGTGCTAGTTGTTGATCCTGTCTTCTTACCCTGTGTACATTTATAGCAAGGCATTATTCGACATTTTGTACCGATATCTAAGTTTTCCTTAGCATCGAGCCTAAAATGATGCACAAGAAATAAATAGGGGACATTTGCGATTCTCTACACGTACAGGGGAAGACTATCTCATCGCCCAGGAAAAATTTCGTACTACGAAACAAGGCCCATTCTTGTAGTTCAAGAAGGAATAAAAGGGAATACCGTTGGCATCACTTATGAAAATGGCAAAGTAACGTTCGAAGAATATGTAACATGTTGGGAGAAAGAGGGAAAAAAAGTGAAACACAATTAAATGCATTCCAGTCACTGTTGTATTTTCTTTTGCTGCGAAATAAATAGCAACAGAAGAAAAAAAAACAATTCGATCTTCTTTTACTTGGAAAAATCAAAGAGTTGAACAACCTATTTAGCTATTGCAATAGCCTACTTATTACCACACTGCTATCAAGCTGTTAATTTTTAATTTATCTATTTATTTTATTTTATTTTTTGACACGGGCGTAGCTATAGCTTTCACATGGGTGGGATTCAGCTATATGGGAGGGGGGGGGGTGCATTCTTACTGTAAAATTTTATTAACGGTAAATTTTACTATAAATAATTTTTTAAACTTTTCAGTTACATTAAAAAAAATTTAATCTATACAGTAATTTTTTATTACCCATTAAAATATAAAGGTTACAGGTGGCTATTCGGCCAAAATTAGCATCTTTGCGCAGACTAAGAGGTGGGGAGGTGTTCAGACCCCAAAACTCCCCCCCCCCCCTTATATACGTCCGTGTTTTTGAGCAGCTCAAATGCGTTGCAGTGAAGACAATAAAAAGAGGAGTGAGGATTAAGTCGACCAACCTTTAAATACACTTGTAAAATTTTAAAAATTGCAAGATGGTTTTTATGTTGTCCAACCTATCGGTCGAAATCAATTTTTAGGTATTCGTCAGTGTTGCGTTTTACAGAAAGAATTTTACGAATATTTTTTTCTGCTTTGAGATCATGCAGGATACGTGAAAAGAACATCTTGGCTCCCTATCCTCCATAAGTTACGAATTTTAGAAAATGCTCTCCAATCCTGCACCTACACTAAAAAAAAAAGCTCATACATACCAAGTTTCGTATTATTAATTGCCTTCACAGGAGATGCTATTTGTGATGCCGTCGGAGAAATACCGAGTTTGTCATTTTACCCAACTTTCCCCTGCACACTTTTCGGCAAGGTATATAGTATACAACACACCCGTAGTAATAAATAAATTTCGTAGAATTTGCATATTTTCGGCAGTTAGATCACGGACAGATAAACAAATCAAATCCTAAGTACTCTTTGGAAGAAAATCTTACAACTTGACTTGATAACCCACGAGCACAGACTATGAAAAAGAAATTATATGCATAATAGAAAAAAAAAAGTGAAATCAAGTGCAGTCAAACTCGTTTGTAACGAACCGTGATTTAACGAGAGCCCGGATTTAATGAGGAAATCGGAAATACTTGGTTGTTGCAATGTTAAGTCTAAGTGAACATAACTCGTTTTTAACGAGCAGACCCCGGTTAAATCGAGCAAGATTTTTGTGATTCACAGTATTTCTGCTGACCTTCAGCTCAGGTGATTTCTTTCTTGAAAAATATAGTTTAAAAAACCAAAAAACACGCTTTAGTGATAAATTGAATTAACTAAAAAGAGAAAAATAACTCAATATAGAAATAAATTAATGAACGAAAAATAGTATTATTTTCAAAAAAGCTTGGGGTGCTTTGTGCTATATTTTTTGTATCATTTTTGTACTAATCGTACCGATCGAATATTCTCAAGAACTGATGTATGGAGCACCCCACGCTTTTTTCACAATAATACTATTTTTAGTTAATTAATTTATTTCTATATTAAAAATTATTTTTCGCCTTTTAGTTAGTTCAATTTATCACTAAAGCGTGTTTTTTTTTTTTTTTTTGGTTTTTTAAACTATATTTTTATTTTTCACTTTTTAGTTCGATTTGCTATAAAAGAGTGTTCTTTAGTTTTTTTTTTTTTAACTGTGTGTATTTAAAATTTATTTTTAATTTTCGATATCTCTCATAAGACACTTAGGAACATTAAGTTGGAAAGAACAAACGGCGAGACAATTTATTTTCACTGTGCACCAGTGGCGTAGCCAGGATTTTATTTCGGGTGGGCTGGGTATCAAATTTAAAGCTTAAGTTCAATTGTAAGCTAAATATCAAATTATGGCATAGTAAAGGGTCCCATTTAGGTGGGGGAGCAGCCCCCTGAGCCCCTCTCTTGCTATGCCCCTGCTGTGCACCAAATTATTAATAAACCTGTAGTTAAATGCTACCTTCCTCACTAAAAAGGAAAAATAGGTCTCTAATAAACAAACAAGCTTCATAACGACTACAACAAACACAAACATCCATGTAATGAGGTAAAATTTTTAGATTTACCATCTGGATTTCAAAAATGTAGCTACCCAAACATACCACTGAATATAGTAACCAATAGCAAGAGAAGTTCTACTCCATTGTTCTGAGCCGAGTGCGGAAATGGTACACATGCGTAGACCGCGCGCTTGCTCCATCTCTCTCGCTCTCACGCAAACAATCTCTAAGAAAATTACTAATCCTGACGATCCTAATCAGGATAATGGGATAAACTGTGCTTACATGACGTATAACATGACGTTTTACACGAAGTTTTAGTGGTGTATTTAATCTAAAACTTGAGAGCATAATTTTTGCTTCCGGACAATCAACTGAAACGCATCACGTTTCAAATATTTTAAACAGAATGATATCACTAATGGAATGATATCACTAATGATGATGGATTTATAGTCTTTACCATTTTCTTTCTTTTTTCTTTTCGAGCATATGTTTTCTTTCAAGTATACTTAATTCTCAGTTCCTCATCGAATCGGCAAACTTTCACTACAGGTCTTGAAAGTTCATTCTAAATGCTACAAAAAACATGAAGATTTATAACAATAAGTCCTTTTTTTTTTACATTTTTCAAACAGAAGCCTATGCCATAAATTCAGAAATAACAAGGGAAAGTAGAATATCATGTTTTATGGAAGTGGCACTCAAATGCGGATATATCTTACCCGTAATGCCTTTTCTCACCTTCCAAAGACATCTCTTAACACGCTTTCTCCACCCTATTGATATCCATAATTCATGCTTTTTTTTTCCTTTCTTCAATTTAATTCTCTCACTCTCGGTTTAATCCTTATTTCTATATACGCTCGGATAGTTCAAAAGAATGTGAACAAGGAAATATTGTCAGACGTGGGATACTTTTAGCTGCTCTCTCTTCATTTTTATTTATTTATTCATTTTTTCCTCTAAGAGTGGACTGTAATAGGTTCTCTTTTAATCATGTTGACTAAAAGCCCTAGAAGCCCAACTAGTTCAAAAAACGTCTTTTGAACGGCATAAAAAGTGTTTTGAACATTTTTTCGAACTAGTTGCGATACTAGGGAGTATTGTCAAGCTTACAATATGTCGAGCTTGAAATATTATAATACTGCAACCTTTGTAAGGTTCTGCACTTGAATGTTGTTGTTGTTATCGTGTCCATGGAAATACGATTTCACTATCCAAGGAAATAGGTGCCACTGCGCACGAAGGAGTTGGACTTCTGCCTGTTGGTCCAATTTTGAACCAATTTCAATTGTCCCTAATTTTTGAACCAGATCAGGGATCAACCTCCACCTGAAACAGGCACCCCCAGAGGTGTCGTTTGAACATGCAGCACATTGGAGCCAAGACGGATTTCACGTGCACTAGCTTCCTATATTGTACACGGCCCCACAGCAGTTCAGCCGAGAGAGGAGTTCACCCTCTCAAGCACCGTCCAAGTCGGATGCTGCTTCACTTTCTGTGTTCTTATGGTAACGGAGTTTTAGTAACTAGACCACTGCGGGACCTGTATTTGAATGGTGCTCTTTTTATGATACCATGTTTTCAACAAGAAGCATGCTAGGTTTTTATCTGTGATGGTAAATACTACAATGAGCTTCAATGTATGTCAGACTTTGTAACTATTTTACAACAAATTTAAGGAGTGGCTGTGATTTCGATTTGCCTGTCTGGCTGTCTTACCATAGCCAAACTGCAATAAATATATATTCATTTTTAAGAATTTCAATGTGTCATTTACATGCATTCTACTTTACTCTATTAAAATTGTAAATTTCTATATATACAATGATAGTTATCTTACAGAGTGAGCGAAAATTTTCCAATAGATTAAGGCGTGCGGTCAGAAATAACTTCCCTCGATAATGTAACAATCAATATTTTTTTTTAGCTACAAATTTAATACATATTATCAGATGGAAAGTTGTTTATTGGAAAGAGAAATTACTTAATCAGGTCTGAAAAGGTTGAAGTGCACTTTTGAGACTTTTATCTATTTCAAAGAAAACAATCAAATATTGGAGGGTGGGGAAAATGAAAAAAAAAAATGTACCGTATATCTCGGCGTGTAACACGCACTTTTTGCTTCAAAAAATTACTTCATTTTTTTTCTTGTGTGTGTTATACTCCGAAAATAAAATGCATAACATAAAATATAAAATGAATTTCTTGACATATCCTAAATTTACTGACGCGTGTTACATGCCAGATCGTGTTATACGCCGGGATATACGGTATGTCTACCTTAAAAAAGAGAAGGTCTTTGTACCATTGATCACTATTTTGTAAACAGCAACAAAGCCAAACAAAATGAGCCTCGCGTGTTAAACTATAAATTGAATGATTCAAAGAAAAAATTAAGTAAAAATGTGGAGTTTCATACCTAAAAATAACTAAGGGACAAAAAGTAACTGCTGACGTTTCTTAGAGACACGAATAAAAGAAAACCTGGCGGACGGAGTATATGAAAAAAAAAAAAAAGGTTTTTACGTGTTTTATAAACAATACTTTCTACATGATGTGCCTTTCTTGATTACACCCAGGCAGCACATAAGCTTAAATCAAGCTTGGCATTTCTTTGAATTTGGCGTATTAATACATGCTTGACAGTTCAATTCATTTTAAGCTTGCAGCAAGCTTGGAGAAGTCATTTGAACTGTCAAGCTTGAATAAAACTTGATTACTGCTGGATTTGGAAAGCCACATCCACATAAAAAATAATTTATCATCAGTCATAAATGTACTTGACCATAGAATTAAAAAAAAAGATTCTATATTTCCAAATATTGAAATTCTTCAAAATAAAATACTATTATACAACGAAATTAATTTCAAAATCAGTCGTTTGTCTCGATTTTGGCCAGTATTGCCCAAGATGAGTGTCGCGATATTGAAAGTTTTAAAACGTGTGCTGCTTTTAAGTTTATATTATGCTTATTTCCCTATTAGTAGAGTCTATAAATCACACATAACATTATTTTAATTTTGATTCATCCCATGGAAAAATAAAAGAAACAGATCAACACTTCGGCCACTGATCGATCTCGCCGGAAAACGGCGTGATAACCCTAACAGTCACTTCAAACTTTAGTCATATCAGCGCAACTCAGGTTGTCCGAGTGGTTAGGACGCTGGCTTCCCAACCCTTATGGCCTTATCACACTAAAGGGAAAATCCGAGCAACTTCGCGCTGGACTAACTTTTCCGACTGACTTGAAGGCGTGGTTATCTTTAAGGGTTGCAAAAGTAAACAAACTCTCTCCGACGCCAAATAGTCCTCTCATTGCTGATTTTGCGTGGCGTTCTTCTTTTACTTATCGTGCGTTGGTATATTTACATCGGATCGGCAGCATCGGATGGGCAGCAATCTCTAATTCCAAATTCCACTTGAACGCTGCCATAATTTTATTTACACGTGATTCTGACATCGAACCAAGCTTCGAACATAGTAGTAGTCGCCATTGCTCGAAATTGCTTATGTCGTAGCAGGAAGAAGTACTCTGATTGGCCGAAATTTCGTCCGACTCGGATTTTTTCATTCGGAAAGGAAAAAGTTGGAGTTCGCGGTCGTCAAGGTAACGGCGGAAAAAATCGGCCGAAAACTTGATTTGCAAGGAAAGTTGGTCGTATTTTTCTCAGTGTGATAGCCCTATTAGATACCGAGTTCTATCCCAGCCGCGGATGCTTGATGGTAACAGATTAAAATAACTTGAAATTTCAGCGTAGAATAATGCTTAATGCAAGCTGGGCAAGTGTAAACTAGAACACTTGATTCAAGCTTGCATTAAGCTTACACGCTTGAAATTTTCAAGCTTAATTCAAGTTTATTGACTTCATAAATCAAGCTTGCTGCAAGTTTGATGCAAGTTTGCTGTGCTGTCTGGGCATATGTATGCAGTAGTGTATTAAATATCTCAACTGTTCATCAAAATTGTTTCAAGTGCTCACATACGTCGACTGTTGACGGTTGAACTACGAGCACACACACATATTAACACATCCAACAACAAAAATGTACTCCACAACAAATAATAGGACTGGGCGTTCGATTTTTCGAATATTCTGATAAAAACCAAAGCAAATCTATACGTTAGCCTAAGAGAGAGGGAGAAGAGAAGAAAAAAAGAAAGAAAATATCCATCTTTCTCTCCTAACGAAACATGTGTCCACTAATTTAATTTTTCAGACAGATCCTCACACTTTTTTTTTCCTGTACTTGTGACGTCAATACGTGATTCGAAGATGGAATCAAGAGCTTTCAGCAGTATCTGTAGAAAGAGAGAGAAAAAGAGGCTCTTATCCAGAATATCCTGATCCGTTTTGGCCCCGAGGCACGGCTCAGCTAGGATTCTCCAGTCTCGGAGACTAAAACTTTTACGGGAAATATAGAGAAGAGTTGGAAGAGAAAGGATCTAACACGATTTGCTTAGAAGAGGTTCTTCACGTGCTTCTGAAAGTAAAGGATGGCTCTTGCTAACACTTGGTAGTAAAGTGGAGACGTGTTTAGGATGTCTGTTTGTCTGTCTGTCCGTCTGAGAGCGGTACAACAGTCATACGTCACCATCGGTTGTTACGGAATTTTTATAGGTTATTGCTATGTATTTCTATCCTGTAGAAAATGATGCTTACAGCATTGATAATTCTTTATAGAAGCATGAAAAATAATTACAGTGCATGAAGGTGTGTCGGCAGATTTTAAGTCACTATCATTTAAAGTTTATAATTGTGATTTCAAGGTACAATTATACAACCCCCCCCAAGAAAAAAAAATTATATTATTGAGACTCAAAAACGAATATTCTTTTCATTATAAATCATTGAAAACTGAAATAAGAGTACATAAAATGTATATATAATAAATGCTTTGTGTGAAATTTAAAATTAAAAAACGAATATAAACTAGATAATGAACGACTTATTATTAATATAATGTAAACGTTTGTTGTTACCTTTATTTCCAGTTTCTTACATTTACCAAAGTCTATTATCGATAGGATATACTAGCGTTTTCGACTGTGGCCAGAGGAAAATTAGAATCGTGGATGGTCATGGTGGATAGAAATAAATAACAAAACTTACTTTTGAAAACGTTTTAAGTAAACGCTGGACAGAACCAATTTGAAAAGATGAAAACTGGACACTAAACAATATACATTCGGTAAATGTATAGAGATACAGCATTTTTTTAATCTTCTACTACAGTTTTTATTCCGTAAATAGTACTGATGGTACAAAAGTTTGCAAATTAGTTACGCACGTAATTTAAACAAAGTTTTAATGATTAGTGACTTGATTCTTGAATTTGACTCTTCCTCTTTAGAACGCTGTAGTACATTACTTTGTTTTCTATCCTATGTAAGTCCAGCATTCATTGCGTTACATGTATTCAACTTTCTTTAATTTATGAATATTATCTCTAGCACCTACGTGCTAACGCAATGCAATTTTTTTTCAGCTACCGAGAAACTTAATGATATTTCATAAATTTTTTTTCAAACATATATTTTCTTTCGATTATTTTTTTTTCATCCACTTTTCAAAACCGTATTGCTATGTAACAAAAGAAAACGTACGAGAAAAGAAAAAAAAATTGCATGCCGGGTAAAAAGCTCTACTCAAAGGCAGATATATCTTATCCACACCGAATTTTTCTTTCCAAAAAAGAAAGAAAAAATGGAAGAGAACAACCTTTTGTCTTTGTATGATTCTTTTCCATAATTCATGTCTTTCCACCCCTCGCTTTTAGATTCGCTTTCTGTATTATTTTTTTCTTTCCTTTAAAAGACTATTCTTTTATTCATTTGTTTTATTTTTCGCATTATATATATATTTTTAAGAGGATCTTTTCTGTTTAGACGTAAGACCTTTTACGCCAAAGTTTTCGGTTTTTAAAACATGGGAACTTGCTTTTTCTCTATATATTTATGTCACAGAGGAATCCAGATCATCCGTTTGTTTCTAGACTGTTGCTCTTATGGGGAGTGTAAGAGTAAACGAACAACAAAAGTTCTGCCATTCGAAGGTAAGAGTTAGTGCGAGTGCGCTTGAAGTAGTGATAAAGGCGAAAGCTTACCTTCGCTCATTGAAATGAATAAGAGAGGTTTATCATTCCTAAACATATTTAGCACAAATACTTCATTCGAACAGCAAAAACTTGGACAGTGCACGCTGGCTCTCTGAGTGTGGCGACATGTTTTGTACTGCACAAAACGCTTCCCGGTACAGAATTTATACTTTTCCGATTCAGCTTCACGTTCTATTCTAGTTCTCAGTAGCACTAGATGCAAGGTAAAGTTCGTAATATAATCCATGCACACCTACACATTCTTTTGACTTTCAGTGTAGCACAGCATGCTATGACTGCAAAAACGACTGCTTCCCATGTAGCACAAGCTCGCTCAAGAGACATGAACAGTTAAAATGATTATTCCATGATAATGATTTAAGATTATCCCATTATCCGTCAGTTAAAGTAAATAATGAAATAAACAAGCAAATTCACAGTGAAAACTCAGTTACATACTTAATTTTATAATATACAGCAGTATTTCCAAATATTTTTATATCTGCAGACCGGCAAAAATAGGGAAAATATTTTGCTGACCAAAGTCAACCAAAAATAATATGTATAATATGTACGTTTATTTTGTTTATTAAATCAAGTATTATATAAATAGTATTTTTATTAGAAAGACATAATGCTGCTGCTTACTTTTTAATAAATTTGATTTACTTGGACTGGCATTTAAGTCTCCTGGAGGAGTAGTTGGAAAACACTGGTCTACCTGGGCAGCACAGTAATGTTCTCTGGACGGCTCTTAACGTACGAAGAACGTTTAGAGAACATTACTGAACATTCTGAAAGCGTTAATAGACGTTCAGAGAACTTGTGCTGCCTTGGTATAGCATACAACGCTTTGTACATAGTTGAAGAACACGCATAGTTATCAACTACCATTGCACGTGCTTTGCTCAAACTTACTGACGTAATCAACGCCTGTCCTAGATGGGATTTAAACGCATTCTGAACGTCCTAATGAAGACTTTCGAACGAGTTTGCCCTTCTTGAAAAAGAAAAATATTCCAAATCAAAGAGTGATGTCGAGTTTCAATTGCTGAACAGCCAAGAAAAAAGAAAAAGAATTGTTTTATTTTGATAAATATTCTTAATTATTCTGTGAAATAACTTCTGTCTTCGGAGGTCATTTATTCACCAAAATAGAGACTAATTCATGAAAGTTCAATCGCGACCCTGTCTTTTCATTTAATAATTTAAACAAAACCATGTCAATAAACTCCGTAATACAAATTTTCATTTATTTTTAAAGTATAATGCTTCAAGAATGTAAGAGAATACAAAGCGCTGAAAAATGATCTCGCTCATTTTAAAGAACAATTTTAAACTTTAAGCTGTAACTCCTAAAATATTAAAGGTATTTCATTTTGCTTTCTTCGAAACATAATTTATAAAAGATCGAAGGTAAGTTTTTTGCGTATTAAAAATCCACTATTACGTTCTATTTCGAATAAATATAAATATACATAA
Source organism: Cheiracanthium punctorium (assembly GCA_038373885.1). Taxonomy (NCBI): domain Eukaryota; kingdom Metazoa; phylum Arthropoda; class Arachnida; order Araneae; family Cheiracanthiidae; genus Cheiracanthium; species Cheiracanthium punctorium. The sequence goes on from JAWZYV010013817.1 coordinate 80,583, forward strand.
ATTTTATTTCAGTTGAATTAATATATTTTAAAGCCACTGGAAAATAGATTTTGGTTCCATATCAGCGAGTAGTTTTCAAAATGTCGCTAATTTTTTATAACAGCGAATATTACAGGACTTTGTTCACGATCCTGGGTTTGTCATGTTCATTTTTTTAGCAACAGAACTATCCTGAGTTTCTAATATTTTTTTTTAGAACAGATCTCAATATTTATACAATCACTCATCTATAAAGTCGCGTAATTGAGGCTCGACAAATAGATTAATTAAATAAAAATAATCGTTTATACTAGAAATTCCAAAGTTAAATAAAACAATAAATATGTAGACGATCCGTCGCAAAAATGCGCACACGTTTGAATACTTTAAACCTCACTAAATTTCACATTCCGATTAACCGAGTTAATTTTTGTCATTTTATAAAAGTATATACACTCTATAACAAAAAAACAAGTGTATGCGTGTAATCTTTACGCGCGATTGAAGTAAAACTTCTTTGACGTTTACGACACATATCACTGAAATGATTAAACTTAAAATAAATATCATATTATAATTTAATTATATTTATTATTCATGTACTTTACAAAGATTATATAAATGTTACATTCATATTATTCATTGGAAATAGGTACTTGGATGTCATCATAATTTTTATATATGAAATTATAGGTTTGTGGTAATTATAATATGAAACACAAATTTAACTACTTTTCTTGAAAATACAGCATCTATCGTTGTACTGAAACGCGTTGTTGATTGAAGTCGAGAAGTATTCATAGTTAGATCAAATTTTTCTTTTAAAAAATCAACTAACGACTGAGATTCTTGAGAGCGAAAATTAACATTAAAATCTCCAGTAAGAATCATCGGTCATTCATGATAATTACTTAGAATCCAGGAAGTGTCCATGTTGTAGTATTATTCTTTAACTGTTTTCGTATACCATTGTTCCGTCTGAAGGTTGGGTCTAATGGGGGGGGGGGGATGTCCGTAGTCTATGTATTATACTTTAACTGTGTTCTTTAATTGATGTTTTCCTCTGTTTGTGGGGTTCGAATGCAGGTAGTGTAATTTTTGCTGTGTTTTTCTATCACAGTGTTCTTAAGCGTTGATTTCGTCTGCTAGTAGGTTTCAAATTATTATTCTGTATCCATGTTTTTAAACTGCAGGTTCTGTCCATTGTTTGGGATTGATTGCAGCCAGGGTCCCTTTCTTAAATACTAACATTTCTTAAAATACATCTTTTGGGTAAAATAATAACAGACACGACATACATAATATTTAGGAGTTTAATGGCCTAACGGCCAATGCAACTGGCATTTGACAAATAATAATATCACTTCACTTCGAAACTATTGCCTATATTCACTACGAAATAGTATTATAAGACAATTGTGTAATTAAAACACGTCTGAAACCAGTAATTACTATATATATCGCGGTCATAAGTCTATGCATTTAATTTTTTGAAGTTTTGATAAATCAACGATCTCCATTGACAACGATCTCCGCCTCGATGGAAATATAAACAACCTGAGATGCGCAGTTACCCAGTGTGCGTAGCGCCATCTGTTTGTAACAACTGCGTTATCCAACTTTCTAAGCGAAGTGTCCCCTCCTATAAATTTACCTTCGTGGGATCGAAGTATGATCTTTCAACAGTGTTCTTAAACGAAAATTTCCCTCTGCTGTTTAGGTACATTTGCAGCCACTGTCCCTTTAATTGTGGTGTTCCATCTCCTTGTTCTTAAACCGATGTTCTGCCTTGAAGTTGGGTTAGAATCCAGGAAAAGTGTTCTTAAACTGACGTTTCCAACTACTTTTCCGGTTCGATTGCAGACAGGTTCCATTTCTTTGTGCTTTTCCAAAACCTTGTATATTATTCATCTAAAAATAAGGATTATCGACAACCTCCTGTGAGGTTGGGATTACATGTAAAATATTATGTTGGATGTACCTTCAAAACGCTTATTGATATATAAATAAAGATTGATGTCTCAAAGAAATGGCGAGAAATCGCCGTTTCTTTCCCTAACAGGTTCCCCGTATTTTTACACGATGAATGTTAAAGCGTATCAAGAGTTAGTCAAAATACTAACCCAGCTTTCTAGTAAGCGGACGCCAAATATTAATCACTGCACCAAGTCGTTTATTTTAAAACGCGTTTGGCATTTGTATGTTCATCAAATACCACCACGGCAGTAATAATTCTATGTCTGAAAATAAGTACTAGCCACAATCTAACGATACACAATCAAGAAAATAAACGTTAGACCTCTTAAAAACAATTTAATTCAAAAGTTATTTCCCAACGGAAATCTTCACAAACTCCTCAGAGAGTATAGAATTTTACAGCTAGTTGCCATCGGCAAAACGAGATATTTAAATACATATTTTGTGGATAACGTTGCCATCTCAAGAAAAACTAAATAATGATAGTAATGATAATGCATTTTCAACAATGAAGTCCGCGAAAGGAGCGAGCGGTCGAAAATGTAGGATTTTCCGTGACTCTTCTTTTTCAGGCCCGCTTGCCGTGGAGTATATGACATATACGTTACTTCCTTTACTGAGCGTTACTTCCGTCAGAAAAAAAGTCTGAGTTGCCCCCTAGTCGCGACTAAAGAAGTTTTACTTCAATAATTAAACTTAGGATTTTTTCTATTTTTCATTCATATCTTCATATACAGTATAACCCGAATAATCGAATGGCCGATTTGCTACGAAAATTTACTCTAATAATCAGGATATTCTTTTATCCGGGATCACATCGACTAATTATTACGGTTTGGCACATTGAAACTTGATTGCAATGAGCGGGATATTCCTTTAAACGATATTCTTTTAAGCGGGTTTGACTGTACTTTAGTTAGCTTTTTAAGGTGCTATTTTCTTATTTTGGTATTTTTAAATAATTTAACTTTGAGATGTTACTTTCGTTATCACTTTAAGATGCTCCTTTCTTTCGCATTTTTATATAATTAATTCTTCAAACGTTATTTTTCATTTATATTTTTTAATATAATTATGCGTTAAAACGTTACTTTTCTTCATTGAATCTCTCCAAGAAACTTGTGACTACCTTAGTCATAATGCAAAAACATAGTTAAATTGCATAGTTAAATTATTTTATTCATTTACTGCATATCCTTGTTACTTTTTACTTGAACTTTGCCTGTAAATGTCGTTTCACTGTCCTAGCACTAACGGTGCGAGAAAACTCTGTACTGCATAAAGGTCTTTCATGAGAATTAAAAACGCTGAATGAAGAAGGGAATATATCTTGTGAAATTTTTAACGCAGTGTGATAAGCTACCATCTAGTAGCTCTTTAAATATTGGAAATTTTTGTAACATAAATCAATCTTAGGCCTATGGAATGTCAAAAGATGCCAAATTATTATTATTATTATTATTATTGTACAAGAGAAATTAAATTTTCGTCTAAAATTAAGGTATAAAATGTGCTGTTTAAAATACAAAACAATATACAGTTGAACCGCATTAACACGATTCTTTACGCTTTACAATCTTAATTTATCGGGGAAAAAAATTAGATTGCCCCAAAACAATTCCAGCGTACTCTTCGATTTCACCTTAGCGATCCTCGACTGTAATAATAATAATAATACATTAACAACCTTTTAGCGATATAAAAATTTTAACGGACAGTTTTACGACCTTGTGCATCGTTTTATTTTTAATTTTTCTGCTATGAACACGATCATTGAGTTTTTTATCTCTGTCCTACAAAGTTGAAAGTATGATTCCGGTTTGTCTGCCTGTTCGTGTACTCAATTCCATCAATAAAGATTATTAGTTCTTTTTTTCAGGGGGGGGGGGGTTAGAAAGACCTAAAATATTTTAATTAAATTAAGTTCTGTGAACAGTCATTACTTATAGGGTGTTTCAGAAGCGTATAAAACAAAATTATTGTAGTATAGAACATAAGTTTGTTTATAAAAGAATGCTCTCCGAAAACCGTGAACATGACATTGATATTACGAGGGTGGGGAAAAAAGAACTAGCATATATATAGGTTCTGGGAGTGATAGTTTAAAAATAAATGTTTCAGAATCTTGTGAGGTTTATCCTGTTTGATTCCATCATTGCAAAGACGCAGCGACAACGATTTCTCTTTTCTGCCTGCATATTGCTTTCCACCATTGAATGCCTCTGGGTGGTACAGCGTTTTATTTTTCTATCGCAACACACTGGGCAATAGAGGGGATCGGACGAAGATCCATGCCGGGAAGCAACGGTAGACACTAAAGTGTCATCTTTGTCGTCTCGTTTTTGCAGCGCCGGAAATAAATACTACGGTATAACTGGCTAATGTTTCTACAAAAGCCATGTGTTACCCTCAAAACTGCGCCAAACATTCACTAATCTTGGCAGATTTTGGCGGTATATCGATATAATTCACGCAGTGCAATCCTAGTTCGTAGATCTCACATATCAAAGTTGATTCATTAAAAATCAGTCGGAAAATTACACAATATATTGTGAATAAAAAAGTACTTGAAAAACAGTCTTTCTAGCACCCATTGTATTACCCCAATTAACCTATAACCACCACTATTATAACACCTAATACCCTATCATTAACCCCCAATAAACCATTTTACCTTTAAGACTATAACAATAATTTGTAATTACCCCCCACACACACACACAGGACTTATGTGCAAATAGGTTAATAATTCAGCATAGCGATGGACTGACTCTCTATGATCTGAAACACTCTAATATCAACACCTTGGACAAAAATTACTCTTTTTCATGTACCGATTATGTTTTCGAGTAATTTAGTATAATTAGGTCATTTTATTGTATATTTTCTAAAACTTTTTTTTAATAAATAAAATCAATGAGACAGTAATACAGATCCGGCAGAATTTAGTTTGATATTTCACTAGCCGTCAAATCTAAATTCAGCATCTCCATATCGGTAACTGACTTGGCTATCCAGGATACAGGAGTTTATAGGATTAAAGGCTGTGTATTCTACACAGCCTATAGACTCACTACATAAAGTAGAATCAATCCGTAATCACTGGGCCTTTACCAATTCCGGATTACAGAAATTTCTGGATTATATAAATTATGAAAAATCTTTATAATCAGGTAAAGTTGTCAAAAGAATAGACTTTTCTTAAGTAGAAAAGCAGATATAAATGAAAAGTAAAAAACATTTATTGAGGAGTTATACAGGACAGAAAGATTTATATTTTTTAAAACATGCCAAATAAAGCCTATTGTTGATATTTGGGTTTGAGCTCCTTAACTAAATTATTTTAAGGCAGAATTTCTTCCGAAGTTTGGAAATCTGAATTTGAAAAGTTCGACTGTATTTGCATTTCTCAATATTCCTCTATAAGGAAACCCCCCCCCCCTCATAACTTGATTTTTGGTCGGGCCCTAAGAGTTCAGAATAGAGAGAGTCCGCTGTGTAGCCAACAAGATCTTGTTGGAAAATGTTAATCATAAAACATATATTCGTGAGGATTGGGAATTGCTAAAAATTACATTGAGATACAAATAGGATCCAAATAATTAGTCGCACTGACAAAAATTTGGTGGCGCCAAACTTTTTCTTATCTTTCAAAATCGCAAAAATAAATGTAATTTTTTGTCTCATGCATCAAATTTTTGGTCGCACCATGCGACCAGGCTACCCATTATTTGCATACCTGATTATCATCAAGCAGATAATTTTTCTTACTAATGTTTGTTAATTATGGAAGACTTCCATGTTAGGTACATTAATATCTATTACGATTACGTTTCATCCAGGATTGCTCACTGAAATCCTATGGAAGCGAAGATGCTATCACACTAATGAGTATACAACTCTTTGACATTTGATTCCATTCTATTTGACACGCGCCGATATTCGTTTCATTATTCCTTCCCAAAAAATAAACACATCACGAGGTTAATTTAACTACACAGAGATTGATCATTATATCTGATCCACCCAAAAGAAAGGGGAGGGAAAGGCACAAACCATGGAAGAATATTTCCCTCCAAATACCTTTCAATTAATTGAAATAAAGAAGATCTGGCGTAATTTACTGACACTTATTGAGATGAATGAGAAAATATAGGATCGATGACAAGTTATGACAAATGAGGCTCAACATTGAGAATGATCAGTCTTCTTCTTTTTATCTTTTTATTAGTCTTCATCCACTTTTTTCCCTTTCTTTCTTTATTTTGATGTAGGGGGGACTTTCTAAGGTTATAAATCGAATAGAAATGCACGTGTTTGGGGAAAAGAGGAAAGTATGGTTCAGAAATTTCAACGAATGGTGTTTTTAAAAAAAAATCGAAAAAGAATTCTGGAAGTTTTCCAGATTTTAACTAAGAGTGTTATTTTAATTTTTATTTTTTAATATTATTTTAATTTTATATATTTATTTTTTTAACCCTTTCCCAATGCTGATAAAAGGGCAGCCGTTGCCATCGCTCGACTTAACTACCAGAAAGATGGCGGACGATCGAAACGTTCATCGCGTGCCACAGATCTAGAGACCCTTTTTTGACGACAGCTAGCTGTGCTGCGACAAAAAAGGGTCTCTAGATCTGTGGCACGCAATGAACATTTCGATCGTCCGCCATCTTGCTGGTAGTTAAGTAGAGCTATGGCAACGGCTGCTCTTTCTTTCAGCATTGGGCAATCTACCCAGCTATTCTCGCATTCTTCCATTTTTCAGCAGATGTCAGTGCTGTTTAAAAATAATCGTGACCATTTTTTTACGGGAAATGACGTGCTAAAAAGTAAAGGATTCTCGTGGAGTTATGTCACCCTCAAGTATTGTTATAGAAATCAAATCTATTCTTCGTGAGTGGCAACAGTCAAAACGTCAGAGTTTTGTGTTCCCAGAGCGGGAACACTGCGCGTTAAAGGGTTAAAGGCTTGAAACTTGGAGAAACGATTATTTATGATCCTTCAACAGATAGTATCTTTACGATAATGTTTCGCACGCTCATGTCTTTCTGTATATGTTTGCCCCGAGATACTGATTTCTTATCCTCGGTCAGTTTCCTTTTGGGCATGATATACCCCCTTCGTTTTAAAAAGTGAAATAAACTGACATTGCGGACACTTTTTTTTCAGGTTTAAAATGAAGAGAAGATATCTACATAAAAACATGAAATTTAAGAATATGTTCTGCATAATTTTAAAAAAAATTACAGAAATTTTTTAATCAAACATTTTACAAAATATGCTTTTAAACTTTAAAATTTGAACTCAGTAAACGTCACATATATTTCGAGGTTTGAAATGAATAGCGCTCCAGGGCCGATTAGGCGTATTTGTTAAGCCGCTCTTCAACTCCTGTAAATACGTTTTGACAGCCACTTTAAAGAAATTTCGTAATGTAAATGCTTTAATGAGAAAAATATTTTCTTAAGCTTCATCACTAGCATAGGTCTATTGTATCTTACACAAAATAGTATACAGCTTCTGAAGAATCGTCTTAAAAATGCTCAAGTCTCTGGAGTAATTAATTTCTTTTAGAGTATGGTCATAAATTGCATAACTCTTTGGCAAAATTAATATTACCTCTCAAAAATTTAAAGTTTGCATAAAAAGACAGAAAGTAAACCATATGTATTGTTGTCAATTATTCATTTTTGTGTCAATTTAAACTAAAATATCACTTTTCTAGAAGTTTTCAAGGGAAAGGAGGTATATGCCACATGTAATATAAGTACGTAAATACAGATTATTATTTAATCAATAGAAAATCACAAATCGCGTGGAATGTGTTTCTCCATATCTTTTTAACAATTAAAATTTTAAAAAAGGCCGGAGTATTTTAATGACGCTCTCGTTATAATGAATGAGAAAATGCGAAACTGGTGACAGCTCATGACAAATGGAGCTCAGCACTAAGAAATATCAATATTCTTTTCTTCATTTCTTCATCCACTCTTTCCTTACTTTGTTTCCAATATGAAAAATAGAAAGATAAATTTTGCTGTCCAATGAGAATAAAAATACATGAGGTTGATTCTGAAATTTCTACAGATGCTAGTTTCGGAAAGAACAAAAATGTTTCGAATTGAAAAAGATTTTAAAAAATATACATTTTCAGAGAAAATTTTGCTTAGAATAATCCATTTGCTTGCGTAAATAGAAATAATTAGACGAAGTTATGTATAATTCTAGAAATTTTGAAGCTTTCAGAGATCGTATTTTTGAAAAATAAGGTAAAAGTTTCCGAAAAATAAATTGTACTGCAGTCTAGACTAATTGGTAGAAAAGCACATGAATAAAACATTGTGAGCTCGATTTTGTTTTAGCAGTCTCTTGAGCATGTAAGGTCTCAGTTAAATTATGATACTTTCTTACGCGATTAAAAATAATGATTCGATTTAAAAGGGGGATGTTTTTCTTTTAAATGTGAAAGGGATTTTTTTAGAATGATCGAACTTTTAAAAGAAATATAATTTAATTAAGACATTTTCTCAATATCTGAAATAATAGTAATGCATTATTTTTATTAGAATTTCGTTGAACCAAAAAGGGAAATATGAACTGTAACCGGTTCATTTGAACATCTCGAAAACAGCTTCTACTCCTTGCATGTGTAATGGGAAAACAGCAAAACATCTTAGAAGTGTGTATAAAGACTTAAAAGCACACGTGTAAGATAGATAAACCAATAAAAAAAACTTACCTAAATTGCGATTCATATATAGTAAAAGTATTAAGGGTACTAGAAAGTAGTCTTTTTTTTTAAATATTAAAATCAAACAAATAAATTTTTAAGGTTTTCTAATGACAAATTAGTTGTGCCTAAACAGAGAATTCACATTTATTACATTTTAAAGCAAGAATTTCAAAGATAACTGTTTTTTATTTCTTTCAAGAAATGCACTCAAACCCGCTTAATGGAATGGCCAATTTGCCACGAAACTTTTTTCAAATAAGGGAGATATTCCATTATCTGAAATCACGTTAACTAATTACAGTCGAAACCGCGTAACGGAATATCGGTTAAAGGAATATCCCGCTTAGTGTAATAAATTTTCAATATAGCAAACCGTAATGATTAGTCAGTGGGATCGCGGATAATGGAATATTCCGCTTATTAGAATAAATTTTCGTGACAAATTGGCCATTCCATTAAGCGAGTTCGACTGTATTACAGTTTGGTTTATTGAAAATTTATTACACTAAGCGGAATATTCCTTTAACCGATATTCCATTAAGCGGGTTCGACTGTACATGTGATTAAATAAGAAGATGGCCACCTACGCTCGTTGGAGGACAAATTTCAAACTAGCCTGCAATTTTTTTAAGTATTTGTATGTGTTACATTTTACGGGAAAATTTTTATAGATATCGCTTTTCTTCTTTGAGATAGAAAGGGATAGGTGAAAAAGAACGTTTTGGGCACCCTTGACCCCTCCCCCACTCACCCCAGTATAAAAATTTTGAAAAATCCTCTCTTATCGACCGCTTCTGTTACACATTTCGGCTTGGGGAAATATTGACAGAAATGAAAACGACATTGGTTTTCATGGGCGTAGCCAAGGGGGGGATAGGGGGTCACATACCTCCCATGAGGAATTTTTTACCATACAAAATGTATATTATTCACTCCTTTATCACATACACGTATACATATATGTGAGCTGCAACAGTCGTAACCCTCCCCCCCTCTCCCATGAAACATTTCTGACTACGCCACTGTTAGTTTCAGTTCCTTCATTATACTAACGAGCTTCTATCTAGCGATTGATTTCACTGTACTCATATTTTTAATTAGATGCTTGATGAACAAGTGCCCTCTCATTGGAAAAAAAAAGTATTCTTAAGTAGTGATTTGTTACATTCTTCTAGTCATAGCTGTTCGGCTACCTCCAATGTTGTTGAAATAGGATTCTGAGTGTCGTACAGTCTCTTCACTTTTGCTCTACAGGTTATCAAATTTGGCTTCAATTTCTGATATCATTCAGTGACGATTTATGGGGTACTAATACGAGATTTAATTAATTGAATGCGAATTTGAAAGCAAAGTTTTGCTATTTTGCATATGGAACACGTTAATTTAACCCGAATCAAAACCTAAAACAACTGATTATCCTGAAAATTCCTAACCGTGATCTTACACTGCTAATTTTAATTTTCCTTCCTACTACATACTGTTACAATGTTTCGTTGTTTTCTGATTTTTATTTTTGTTTTATTTTTATTTATTTATTTATTAAATAAAAACAAATCACACTCCTGCCTGCAAAAAAAGTCTGTCAAATTTACAGAAAAAGACTGTCAGCCTAAGACGTCAGTTTATTTCCGTTTTTTTTTTTTTTTTAAACAGAAGTATTCCATAAATTTTACAGATTCTCAGTTTACAGAAATCTTCCGTATAAGGAAAAAAATACCGAAGATTTCTGTAAAACATACGAAAATAAACTGACGTCCTGGCTGACAATTTTTTTCTGTCAGTTTAACAGACCTTTTTTTTTTTTTTTTTTTTTTTCAGTGTGCGACAAATTTTGCTTCGTTAACAATGATTATTGTTAACGATTCGTCCTCATCCACCAATTCAAAAATATGTTGTATTTTCGACATGTTCTAGTTAAGGTAATTTTCTATTAGGTATGGTTTTGCTAATGCTACAGCACACTGCACTTGTTGCACATCGATGATTTACTGAAACAATATAAGTTATCAACAGATACTTCAATGCAAAACAACAAAATACAATTTCAGTACTTAAAAATGTATTAATAAACCTAGCACTCTAGAAAACTTCCCACAGACCATATCCTTTGCATCGTATAAAACCCAAGACCAAAGCCTACTGAAATAAAAAGTAAAAAGAAAAAGAACCACTTCGCGAACACCTGGATAATCCTTTTCTGATTAAAAACAAATATGCCTCTGAAGTTAGTTGCTCATCCGCTAAGCCTTTTCTGACGTTCTCCACATTCCTTTCCCTCGATGAATTCGATGATCCTCCAGTGTTTTGCACCGGGAGCTTATCCATCCCGAAAGATTGAGCTCGAGTTTTGCAAGCGGTGTGCGTTTCTTCCCCTAATTCTCATCTTTTCTCTGGAAATAGTTCGAAGTAATTGGCTTCCGACATTCGACTCGTTGCTGCAAACTTTAAGTCACTGAAGACGAACTTTTAAGCCGTAAAAATAGCTGTGACTGATTAGAATGTGGACTTTGCTGGCATCAGTCAGTATAGTGTTCCATGCTTTGTAGGAAATCGCATTATAATAAGAACCGTGAAAGCGCATTGTCATGCAATTTCATTCGAGATGAAAATATTGTCTTATACGTTATATCGGGTCTTGACTAGTTTTTGAACAACGAAGAATTTTTATTTTCCTTTTAATTAAAAATTGAACACAACAGACCTGAACGTCTTTCACATTTTATTTCTCCGAAAAGTAATGTCAGTAATCGATTAAAAAATATTTATCAATCTGATTGGTACAACGCATGAAAAACAAACTTCAAAATAGACTCCTCATGCATCGATACTTAACGCTTTCAGCGGAATTCCGAGGCTCTGAATGCATCACGGTAGACCTTTTTCTGAATGACTTTCAGAGCCTTGCTTCAAGTCTCTTTGAATTTTGTCAACTCAAAATGCTGTCTTTTCATGGGGGTTTTCAAGCAGGACAGCAAGAAAAGTCTGGTGTCGCCCACCCAGAACTGTAAAGTGGATGAGGAACGTTTGGCACCCTTCAATCTTCCAAGAAGCAGGTCATACAGAGTGCGAAACGTGCAAACTGGAAGAATTTGAAAGTATTAGTATATATAGTCATAACAAATGACATAGATTAAAAACTGATATAATATGGTTTATTAAACTTGGTTTCATGAGAAAATAATTATTTAATCATTGTTACATTTAAATATTTGTAGTAACGTTCCGATGCAGGATTCAATCATAAATTTACTCATTGTTTGATATTTAGCATTGAACAGTATTTGATAATCATACTAATTAATCATAAATGTAACATGATGTGCAAATATATTTATTTGGTAACATGAATTTTGATTTTAAATTATAATTATGAAATATATTGCAGCTTGATGCGTAATTGCTTACGGTGACCTAAGAGTTTCAAGCAGACGTACATAAGTTGTGTAACAATATATACACACTGTGCAGAAAAAGTCAATCAAATTTACCGAAAAAAACTGTCAGCCAGGACGCCAGTTTATTTCCGTTTTTTTACAGAAGTCTTCCGTAAATTTTACAGATTTTCAATTTATTTTACAGAAATCTTCCGCATACGAAAAAAAAAATACGGAAGACTCCTGTAAAATATACGGAAATAAACTGGCGTCCTGGCTGACAGTTTTTTTTTTCTATCAGTTTAACAGACTTTTTTTTTCAGTGCAATGATCAACAATATTTATACTAAGCAAACAAGTCAGACTGATATAGTTCTCTTAATGCAAGTAATTTTTCAAATTAAAATGATTTAGATGTAATTTACCTTTCTATGGTTCTCCAAAATAATTTTGACACCAAACGTACTCTATGATGGATAGTGTACTGGGGTATTTCAGTCTGAACGTTCCCTTTAAAGGAAATCGATCGCGCGCGGTTTCGAGTAATCTTAAGTCAAACTTCACACCTTTATTGAAATTCCAAAACTTTCTTCATCAGCCTAATTTGCTTATTAATGAGCCGCCTTTATTTCTCCCTCTCTTTCTCTCTCTCTCGAGGGAAATTAATCCGTGACGCGTAAACCGATTACGGAAAACTCCCGTATATATACAGCGGGTACACCGCCCGCTTCTTTTGTGTTCTTTTAAAAAACTTGGACAAGAATTTACAGCTAATTGACGCTGTTTTTTAAGCATGAGATTTAAAATGAGAAATGTTCTCGGTCAGAATATTGTTTTTTTCCTTATTCTTCAGTATGTAGAGGCAAGAGGCACCTCGATAGAGTTGAAACTATTTAAACATAACTGTGTGTGCTGTATTTAAGGAAGGCAAACCTATACAAGAAAATTAGCATAGAAGGGGGGGTCTTTTTTTCCAAGGTTTTTTTAAGCGGTTCTAAGTGCCTACACGATACATCTGGAGAAAGACTAAATATACATAAGAGAGAAGATATACATAACCGATAAGCCGGGATGTGTAAGAATTCTCTTTTATACCCCTGTAAAAAAAATCTATAGACACACAAAATCAATACTGGCCCTATGAGGGTAGTCTATTACCAAATCCGAACTCAATCGAATGCACTGTTTAAGAGGTATCTTTTTCACTCACTCACACACACACACACACACACACACACACACACACATATATATACAAACATGCATCACCGTAAAAATAGTATAAATAAATTCCAAATACATGAAAATCGCATAGTCAAATTTTTTCGTGATTACAATATTTTCCTTACATGGTACATGTTCGGAAACTAAAAAGCAGAAGTACAGGGCTGCAGCATAGTGTGTAGAGAATACGCTAAGTTTATTGAGAACTACAGAACCATGGAGTACATATGTGCGTTATTAACAAAGTTCTGTTTCATTTTTAACCATTTTACATCGATATTGTGAGTGTTATTATAATTTAGAATTGTCTATTCGTCTGTCTATCGATTTTTCGTGCTCTATCATCAATAGTTACTGATTTCTACGATATGTCATTGTTGTGGAATGTAACATGTACCCTAATAATAGAAATGCGCATAGTTTTAACGGTTTTTTAAATAATAGTTTTAATTTATAGATTAAAAGTTTTTTTCTAACAGAAAGACCTTAAAAAAATTGTACAGTAAGGTCTACGGGCAATGATCGTTTTTTTACTTTTAGAAGACGTTCATCTATTTCAGACAAAGAAAAGTAAATGTATATTTGTGTATCTTATAGAAGTCTCTCTGTTGAAAACAGTATACGTAACACTTATATATCTTTAACAGGGCAAAGCAAAAGAACTCGCATTTTATGGTGACCGATTAAAATGTATACTTTAGTATTTTATAAGCTTTTACCTGCCCGCTTCTACGTTGCAAAAACAAAGCAGTAGTGATTCTTTGACTGTCTTGCTTTGATTCACTACTTGGACATATGAAACGACGGGCTACAGCGAGATATTCAGTGACTCGTGCCGGAAAGAAACGATGGTCGCAGAAGAGTCGATGTCCTAGTGTCTTTTCAGAAGTGAGGACGAACACGTTAAGCATACATGAAGCAGTATAGTAAGATCATCGTGGTAAAAAAGTGTTTCATAATGCATATGTTCGAAATTATTTATCTGTTTTGTTAATTATAATAATCATAATTTTATTTATTTTCATCTAATAAATCAAATAAAATCATTCAAGTTTGATATCAGGGGTTTTAAGCTTTAAAAATTAATAATTTTTAATTTTCAGATTGCACGTCTTTTCTTTTTTAACGTTAAATTTAACTTTCGTAAATGATAAGAATAATAATAAATAGTATGAAACAAAAATTTCAAATTTCAAGAATAGTTTGACTGATGGACAAAAAAAAAAAAGAAGAAAAAGAAAGAAAAGATAAATCCCATAGGATTGGTATCCATCCGTTAAAACACTAAACTGCACGTAAGTATATCTCTTTTTTATTTAAATATATTAAGTTTCTGGCTTTTTGATGACCTAGTTGAAAAGAAAAATTGTTTCGTATGAAATACGAGGACTTTCTCTTCATTCCATTTTCAAGGAATGGAAATTGGGAGAAACATTTTTAAGCTCCAATTTAGGCTTTCATATGTTTAGTCAACTGATTTTATAATTTTTTGTGAAAGTAAACAGTTGGAATAATCTAATTACTGAAGCTTTGAATCCTTTTAAATACGAATTAAGTTTTGTTAAGCAATTTGTGAGATATCTTGATGGCACATTGGATGAAAAAATGAGTATTTACACTTGTAAGTAAAATTACGCGACATAGCACAGAATAGTCCAGGCAAATAAAAGAATTAAAATTTTACGAAAACTAATAAAAGAAGAAATACTTAAAACATTAAAAATAAGCATTTTAATGTTATGATTTTATGCAAACAATATTCTGCTTTAGTGGATTTTTTAAAACTGCAGTAATACGGTAATCTGATATTTTATACAAAAAATTATTTTTAATCTGTATGTAGCTTTCTCCCAATTTGTCTGATATCTTCTTAATTTTAAACTGGAAGAAAAAAAATGCAAGTAAATAAAAAATATGCAGTAAAACAACATTAAAGAAAAGGATCAAGCAAGAACTTCAATCAAACCTAATTTTTATGTTTTACGCATGAACTACAAACACTAAAGAAGAGTAAGTGTATTCAAATTAGGTACCCAAAAAAAAAAAGATCTTTTTTAAAGTAGTCTGCTTAATCCAGCGGATAAGCGAAGCTGAATATTTTGAGCGTAAAATTAAATAAAAAATGCTTCAAGTAATTTTTTAGAGCTGTTAGATTATGTACAGAAGGACAAAAACTGTGGAACGCTTAGCATATTTTAACATTTCAGATAGATATATATCTATATAAAACATTTTATAATGTTTTCTCCCTTTACTAAGCTAAGCCCAATGTTTATTCTATAACGTTCGCTCTTTTTTCTATGTTAGAACACTGATTTCTTTTTTTAAACTCGAATGGAAAAAGAATGTGTTTGCCAGGAGAAGACAGCTCACGTCACAGAATGTGTCATTTGAGCTACATACGTCTTTCATGGAGTTTCCACAGTTTGGATCCGCATCAGAAGGGGAGATCTGAATACTGGCACCCCTCAAAAACGTCTAGCTACCACTGGGAGGACTTTCGGAACCACGGATTTAACGTCCTCGTACACCGCATGTACACGGTGGTCTTTAGCGGTACGTCTTAATCGAAGCCTTAACCTTCCGATTACAAGTCTAACGCCTTAATCACTGGGCTGCCACTGCCCTCAAGAATGTAAGTTTATAATTAAACTAAATCATGACCTGTTACGTAAATGAACCCTAAAGCATTGATGAATACGCATTAGAAACTTTTAAAAAAGTCATACACCCTAGGCATACTCTTTCCTCCCAGACAGATACCCCTCATGTAGGTTTATCTCAACACAATCCACCTAAAGTATTGAAAATTTGCATAAAATGGTTTTTATACATTAGGGTAGCAAAAAATGTAAATAAGGCTGCAAAGCCATAATTAAAAGATTATCCATGAAGTTACCCTTTTGTACAACAGCGATATAACTTGTATTCGGCATTCTATTAACGGACGTACATATTTAAAAAAATTAATAAAATTATCTCCGAAGCTACTAAATTAGCTCCTAATTATTAAAAACCAAGATAAAACTTGACCGGACTTTAAATCCTTCGTAACGAATTTAATTCTGTATTTCTTCTTCTTCTTCTTTTTTTTTTTTTTTTTTTTTTTTAGCGAGTACAAATTCTGTGAGCAGAACTTTTTAAAATTCTCTTTAAAGATTTTCACGGTGACTATACGGTACTTTATAAATCTTAAATCAATTTAAGTTGAAGGATCTAAAACTTGAAAGGAGCTGTTAAACAAGCTAGTAGAAAATTTGACTTGGTTTTGGACATGGATTCTGTAATGATTGCTTTCAAGTCTGTTTGAAATTTTTGAGCCATTTCTGGAAAAGACAACAGACGACTAAATTCCATTGTATTTTCTGAAATTTTTTTATCTGTTTGGCGAAGATGGATGAAAGTAGCGAGACTGTCTCGCGATTTATTAGATGACTTATGCAGACGAAAAGAGAAATGAATACATTGCTCAGATGGTTTGCAAGCACATTCGCGTTTCCTCTTTAGAGCTGATATTACTCCGGAAACTGTTGTGTATCGTTGGTATGTTGGTCCTGGGGTAAAAATCGCTTAAAATCGCTGTATTTAGGAAGTTTCTTCCATTCTAACCGGAAATAAATTATTTTATAGTTTCAAAAGGAGACTTTTATTTATAGACATGTTTCTTCAGAATAATTCTTTCACAAGAATTTGACGCAGAAAATAGAGTAAATGGTAAGCTGTTGTTAAGTAACTTAAGATATCACTTGAATACAATGCTGTCGAAGATGACCTAAAGAATTGTTTTGTTGCTTGAAAGAAATAAAAAGAAGAATTATATTGATAAATAAATAAATGTTTAGTCCCGCAGTAGCCTAGTCGCTAAGCTTCATTCCTATAAGAACATTGAAAGTAAAGAAGCACTGAATATTTTTTAATATTTTTTTAATGGTAACTTGCTCCAGAACAGAAAATAATGCAGAGGATTAATTCATAACCATAAAAAGTACAGATTTTTTTTCAAGGAGTCATAGAAAATATAAATAGGTTGGATTTTTTATTGAAGAGAATGGTTAAAAAATGCACAGAGTTGTGAATGATTAAAAGATACTTCAGAGAAAAACTCTGAGTATGCAAAATAATTTGTAAGATCTAGAAAAGACACTCGTAGCAATTTGAAATAATAACGATTCATGTTCAATTTATGTCTTACTCCAGCTGATTTCTTGCTGCTGGTTTGTGAATCTCTATTGAAAATTATGCTTTAAAACCATGGTGAATTTTCATTGGACTTAGATATCTCAATGGAAATTCATCATGGTTTTAAAGCACAATTTTCAAGAGAGATTCATAAATCCTAACTCAGTGCAATTACCGTGAACTTTCAATGCCGTGTTAGGTTTCAAGCTATTAGTTGCATTTTGATTTGCAAAAATACGTAGTTATGGCCCCTCGTGTTTTGGGGTTTCAGATTACTTGGTGTAATGATATCAGAACTAAAATTGTTTCATAGGTGAAAAACTGTGAAACATTAATTTACGCAACTAGATTGAAGCCTCAGATAAAACATTGGATGGGAGTTTATAAAGTTCGACTGAACCACCACCGCGTAACCACTGTATAAGTGAGATGTGTGGGCATGATAAATTTGTAAATGAAGTTCTTTGTTATCCGTAGCAGTTTCTGAAACAGTATTATTCAGGAGTTTCATCCTGCTCTAATGAGTGCATGGACAATAGATAAATAAAAATAAACAAAAACTGTGTGACAAAAACATACATAAAATGTTACAAAGTTTTATTTATTTTATCGTTTAACACCAGTATTTTGAGTGTTTTTTCCAATAGATGAAGTAACCGGGAAAAGACCAAAAATCTTTAAAAGGCACATTTAATGATACTATCCACATTCTTTTGGGTTTTAAAAGTCAACTAGTTTAATAATGTAACAAATTATTAAAGATACAAGTTCTGAGTTCTTGAATGAATTAATTAACGGATTTATTTGTCACGTGGTTTATGCTCCTCTCGAGCTTATCCATTACCGAATCGCGTTTTCAAAGATAGTACAAAATAATAAAACTTTTTTCCACTAAGCAATAAAACAAAGAAAAGATAGAAATTCCAGTCCTTTTTTTCTTTTTTTAAAAAAGAATGTTTTGGAAGTTCCTGACGAAACGCGCTATCAAAGACCCGTTTTCATCGTAATCGATTGTCTATTATATTTTTCATCTTTTTTCAATTGCTTTGTAATGATCTGGTGGATCAAATACGTTTTCTTTTGCTTTGGCTCAAGAAGCGGATGTTTGTAATAGAGCGATTCATTCAAAAGAATTGATACGGAACAAGCCTATTGTCAGATTCCATGTATCAAGTGTACCGCCTGTGATTCCTTTTTTTTTTTTTTTAACTGAAAGAAAAGCATAAATCGTGAAAATTGCATTTCGCAGAACTTTAAAACTGGAGCTATTGCCGTCGAAATATGGGCCCTTAACAAATATATTATTTCTTGGTTAGTTCATGTGTTTTTATTATCTGCTTTGTTCCTATTTTTGTCAGATTCTTGAACTCTGGATTCAGATTCATTTTTAACTTATATTTTTCTGCTCAATTTGTTTTAAAAGAATCATTTTGTATAAATATAACAAAACAAATTCATTTTAAATGACATGATTTTGCTTTAGAAATTTTTTTTAACAAAGCAAATAATGCTTCATTTTGTAGCATTTATTGTATATGGATGTAGGGATATTTTGGAAGTACTGACTCTATATTTTACAACCTTTATCTCAAAACCTTCATTTTTGAGAGTAGATCATTTTTGAGAGGAGAACCGAAACCCATTCGATACAGTTCTGACTTCGCTAATCAGGTCAGCAATGTGGCATCTTTCTGAATACAAGAAATTTCTAGAAATAGAAGGGCATAATTTTTATCGTATTTTTGGCAAAAGTTCAATGCCTTGAAATGATATATCTTCGATCCTATACCTAAAAGATTTCCGATCGTTACCTGCGATTCGGCATTGATGACACAGCAATTGTCACGAATCGTATATCGAATCTTAAGGTTTGCGATAGTTATGTGTTTGCTGGGTAGACATTAGGGTTATGACTAAAAATAAATTTTCAAATTTTTGTATCTCTTGTGTTTGCAAAAGATAGCCCTTTGGAATTAGATTACCAAGCAACCAGATGGCTCTAAAAAAAACCTCCCGCACCAAACGATTTTAGTTTCAAGGTGTGACACGAGAACCAGATAGTGCTCATGATAAAATGTGACTGATGTTTGACTCATGTATTTTCAGTTCTTTCAGATTTTGTAGTTCAAGATTAGTATTATAATGACTAATGGCATATTATAAATCATGTGAAGCAAGCAGTTAAGAAAAATTTCGGAATCGTGGATATAGTTAGGAATCCAATGAAAAGACAAGATATACCTCAAATTGAAACACTTAGCCCTTTTAATCTTGTTACTTCTGGAAACAACAAGAGTTAAGAAAGGGTAGATGAATCTGATAACTGGTGAACTTACAATTATCTAGAGAAAATTTAACTTTATATTTTTAGCAAAACAAACAGTCATGCCAACAGTTGTTAAATTGATTGCAGAGAATGAAAAAAATTAGGAAGAGGAAACAGCATTTATTTAAGCATGAAACAGAAAATATATTTGTCATAACAAACGCATGAAAATTGGTTATGTCAAGAAGATAAAGAATTGCCAAAGGGGTACATTTAAATGCAAGGTAAAATTAGATTATGTGACAAGCACAGTCTGTGTGTGTGTTTCTCAACAATTGTCCATTCATCCCTCTAAGGCAGTATGAAAAAAAAAATATGCTTGCCAATCAGAACCACCCGATCTCTGCTATTGATGTAGATGCCATATCACCAGAAGGTAGTAGAAAAATCTTCCGAAACAACATCTGTATCTAAAAGTAAAAACGACAAAAGAAAACGACTCACCCAATTCTCAACATCACAAGGAGCTACGTTGGTGACCAAACTATGTGTTCAAACACTGCCTTTGCAGTAGTTTACGCCCGTCTACCCAAGATGGAATTAGTATTCCAACACCATCGCAGTTAGGCGTTTGGTGAGTTTGTGTAATAAGAAGATGGGAAACGTAAAGTAAAATGTAATCTACAAGAAGAGAAACATTTTTGCCTTTACTTCCACGGCAAACCAATTGCAAATCACGAGTATCACACAAGTAGTAATCTTGAACAGTTCAATTATAGAAATTAAATTAGGTGGAGTAAAATGTGAAAACGGATCATCACAGAACAGTTTCAACGCACTACAAAATTTACTGAATGAATTTGATGCATGGAAAAACTTCAAAATGATTCATGTAACACAACAGCAATAAAAATTGAACAAGTCAATGGAATTGTTAAAAATTAAAAGTTGCAATAGTCAAGAGAATTTGATCACCACAGTATATTGGCTGCCAGCATCATATTCTTGATAAAATCGTAAAACACATATAGAGCTCTTTATTCCGAAGTCCTTCGCCAGACCAACCTTAAACGAATTTGTGGACGAAGTGGTGAACCAAAACGTCTTGCAGCAGACCTACAAGCCAGAAGGTGAAATGATTACTGTCAATGTTTCAAATCTAGGTTGGAGAGATGATTTTCGATTTCTGAGTGAGTTATGTCCTTAAAGAAACTGATGAGAACCCTGTGATTAAACAGAAGGGATTGCTGTATCTTCACAATGCCAGATGAAATCCACGTTCTATATATGCTCTTATTTCGTACTTCTTCATTCTTAAATGGAGACTATCACTGAAAATAGTGTGAGCTTTCATCTCCACCATAAAATCTCGGTTTTCCAACCGAATTCAAAGCAGAGTTTCACCAGAAGCTGATGAATGGTATTTCCAAATTAAATGACTCTGCAGCCACGAAACGCTTTTTAACTCGCCGGAATGCTGATGGATCCGATGTAAATGTAACACATGCAAATATTTACCCGAAATGTGGGGTGAAAGAGGTAGAAGAATTGTACCAAAAATGCAAAACTTGCCAATACTTGTACTTGTATTTGAAATTTATTTCAGCATGAAGTTTAGGCTGCGCTAAAAGTACTTGAGTTCAACTGTCACTGTCATTGGTGCGGGGCCTCACCATTGCACAGTGGTTATGTCACTGAAAATGGTAGACGGTGAAGTATGAAGGTCCCGGGTTCGGGTCCCATCGCGCGGCTGTCGGTCTAACGGTCTGAAGTTTTGGTAAGTTTTCTCTAGATGTAACGCGAATACG
>JAWZYV010013818.1:0-175363 GCA_038373885.1 Cheiracanthium punctorium
ATGGGAACACAATGTTTTGATGCCCAAAACCCGGCTGTGACGTCACCACTATAAGCGGTAGTTCGCATTCCTTCCGCCGTGGCGTAGTTATATGTCCTGAACAGAGCGATTTAAAGGGCCAGTCCATATGATTAAAAGGGCATTAAAACTGTCAAAAATGCTTGATTAAATTTTTTTTTGTTTAAACAGAATGTATCTTTCTCTATAAATATTTTGAAACGTTTCTTCATCCATGCACATATTGAAAAAAATTTTAAGAAATTGTTAGTTGGTTAATGCTTTTAGGAGCTTCTTCGACATGTAATAAATTAATAATGAATAAATATATTAATTTATGTTTTATTTAAATCTTCAGAAGACTGTAATACTTTTTAAAGACTTGTTTTTCGGAACTCCTACATATTTTAATATATTAATACAGCATTCTCCCTATACGTAAAAAACACTCAAAATACTGGGGTTAAACGATAAAATAAATAAAAACTTTGTGAAAAAAACACACATAAAATGTAACTTATAATAGTTACGATCGTTTCGACCAAAAAATTCTTTCGGTCTGCATCAGAAAAAGTCCGAGACGCAGGGGCGTAGCCAGAGGGGGGCTGCTGCCCCCCGCCCCGGAATGGGACAATTTACTTAGATTACAATTTGATATTTAGCTTACAATGAACTTTAGCTTTTTAGCTTTAAATTTAATACCCAGCCCACCCCGAAATAAAATCCTCGCTACGCCACTGCGCGAGACGAACGTCTTTGTCTGATGAAGACCGAAAGAATTTTTTGGTCGAAACGATGGTAACGTATTATAAGTTACATTTTATGTGTGTTTTTTTCACAAAGTTTTTATTTATTTTATTCTGCCTATACTTCCGTGTATACGTATATTCGTGTCAGTGGCGTAGCCAAGGGGGCATAGGGGGTCACCAACCCCCCTCCGATGAGGAATTTTTTGCCATACAAATGCATATTCTTCGCTCCCTTATCACGTACACTTATACACAAATGTGAGTTGCAGTAGTCGTACCCCCCCCCCCTCCATGAAAAAATTCTGGCTATGCCACTGGTTCGTATTAATAGGTTTTGGTTTATTTATTGAGGTTGGGGGTTGGGACGCCCGACCAGGGTAGAAAATTTCTAGAGGCGGTATAACGCCTATGGTTAACTTATTTTAAAAAGATTAAAATATCATGGAGTTTGGGGCGGTTTTCTCCAGATGAAACATGAATATGCCTTAGAACCCCCTTAAAAAGTCCTCCGACCAAGCCCTTCACCCTTCTGCTTAGGTGTATTATTAAAAAAAAGAGGAAAATTCTCTATGCAAATTATTCAGGAGTTAAGTTAAATTGTTTAAAATTACTCTAACAGATTAAAATAATAATAAATAAAAATATGAAATTTTTCTGGAGGATGGGTTCAGTTATCTAAACAAATTATACTGCAACAAATAAATAAGTAAGTCAATAAGACACTGAACATGGTAGATGGGGGAAGCGTTACGGTCCCTCGTTCGGGCCTACCGCGCGGCTGTCGATCTAACCGTCTGTAGTTTTTTTCGGTTTCCTATAGATAGAATTTGAATACTCGTTATTCATAAGGGATGTTCGCAGTGGCGTAGCGTAGGTGGGGCGGTTGGGGCGCTAGTCCCGTGCAGAAAATTTTTGCGGGCGACAAAACACCTATCGTTGACTTATTTATTTTAAAAAGATTAAAATGACATTTTTTAATATTTCTACATATATATATATATACAATATATATATATATATATATATATATATATATACAGGGTGTGCAGCAGACTTTCAAAAAATTTTAGGTAGGAATTTTAGGAATCATTAGAAAAAATTTAGGAAAATTTTAGGATTTTTAAAAAAAGTATAATTATTATGTAATTGCACAGTAGTAATATATATAGAGCGTATTATAAATAAATTTCGCTAGACATAGCTAAACTTAAAAGAAATTGGAAAATAAAAAAAATATTCATATTAGAATAAAATAAAAATGAAGAATTTAGCATCATAGAAGTATTAATTTTATGATTAAAACCAAAATTTAAAAAAACATCAATAATTGATTAAGGAATAATAATTCCTTAAGAAAAATTAAAGCACACACACAAAGCATAACAAACTAATTTTTAACAAACAAGCTAACATTTAATTCCTTTTTTAAATGATTTTGTTAACAAAATCATCTTTTTCAACTTCTAATTCTGTTCTAATTCTTAAAAAAATTAATCAGCCTAAACACTCCAACTTGATTGATATACTTGAAAGGTTGATAAAATCTCTTTCTAAAATATGTATAATTTCCGCGGCGTAACGGAGTTGTCGCGAATTAATTGTTTCATCTGTTCTATCTGTGGTTTGCAGAGGAAGATGATAAATGCCAACGGTTCTAATGCGAGAAATTTCATCTGGGAATCGTCCCAGAGTAGCTCAGTGGTAGAGCACCTGCACGTTAAGCGGCAATCCTGGGTTCGATCCCCAGCTCTGGAATTTTTCGCATAGTTGGTAAAAAATAAAATTAATCAGCCTAAACCAGGGATGGGCAAACTTTTTCGGTCGCAGGCCAAAAATTGAAAAAAAAAAGTTGGCGAGCCAAGATAAATTTTTCTAAAATTTCAAGAACAATATACAAGTATTACAATTTAAATATGTTAATGAGATGAATGAAATTGCGATTTCATTTTTAAAAGTTCCTTATATTGAGGTTCGAAGTGAGATGCACTGATTCTAAGGAACGACGCTAAATGCTCATCTGTCAGTCTACTTCTGAAAGAATTCGCTCTAAGGTTCATAGTTGAAAACACTTGCTCACCTATATAAGATGAAGCAAACATAGCACTGATTTTCTGGGCGTGAGATATTAAATTTGGGAAACTTACTTTCGATAATGATTTGTAAAACTCTGGCATATTTAGAAACAACTGCTTGAAATGATTGTTAGATTGCAATTCAATTAATTCAAGCTGCAAATCTGACCTCACTGCTTCACAATTTACGTTGAAAGGCATGGTAAAAAGTATCCAGTTCTGTTTGAATGGCACTGAAATCTTGAAATCTGCGTTCGAACTCAAAATGCACTTTTTTGAAGCCATCTTCGTAATTCTTAATATGGATATATAATATATAAATGTATATATTCTTTCAATTTCTGTCGGATCGGCTAATTAAAATCCACCCGCGGGCCGGATAAAACCATCCGACGGGCCAGATTTGGCCCGCGGGCCGTAGTTTGCCCATCCCTGACCTAAACACTCCAACTTGCCTAATATACTTGAAAGGTTGATAAAACCTCTTTCTAAAATATGTATCATTAAGATGTTTTTCATTAGCTTGTTTATTTCACTATACAATACATGTGATTCAGCCTGAAACACTAAAGAAAATTTTCAAAATATTTATGTGAGAAAACAATAAAACTCAGGTAGCATGCCAATAATAGTTTTTTTTTTTTAAGAAGTGTAATATAGTTCTGATCCATTTAACTGCCTTTGCTGTTCTCTTTGGGTGCAGGCAAAAACTCCAAAATGTATTCCTTCATATTAGACAGCTGATCCAGAAACCTCTGACTGAGAGGTCCAGCAGATAGCCATTGACTACTAACATGTCTCAGTAAAAATTGAGCTGCATCCTGAAGTACATTTTCAATAGATTTATAATCTTCCCACCTTGCTGCATTACAGTTCAGAAAATAATGAACACCAGTAGCAAATTCTTCGAAATTCATGTTAAGTTCATTTAGTAAGCACTTAAAGCCATTATTTACAACATGGAGATTACACTTTCCCAAAGACAGAGTTTCTTTGCCAGTTTCTTTTAGTTTTTCATCAAATTTTTTTAAAACACTTTTGTTGACATTTAGATTGTCCATAGACAAACAAATTAGTTTATAATTAATTTCATGTAAAATGTCGACTAAACTTTCAAGCAAAATGTCGGCTGTTGCATGTCCTGAAAACAAACTAGTTAGATATTTGCAGGATACTTGATTAAACTCCCCTGACCAGTATCTGGAATAAACATCCAACTGCCGTTTGACTTGGGCATTTGTTGTCGGTCAAAAGCGAGTGACATCGAAGAGCAAGAAGAAGATCATCTCATAGCAGACTTTCAAAATGCTTTGCGATCCTGTGCAACATCAAATAGGCAACTTTTTTCTCTTTTAGTTGCATTTGAAATGCAATAACAGAATCAGGGAACATTTCCTTGAATAATTCCATAATCTCTGTGTAAGATTTAGAGAACATATTAGCATCTGCAATCCTAAGAGCCCATAAAGTTTCAGCTTTTGCAATCATTAAATCTTCACTCATATCATTGTTCTCGGAGTTTTTCTTCATCAGCGATTCAAAAATCGATCATGTATTTTTAAATTGACCATTAAATTTATACTTGTGCTTTTCCTCTTTATGATGAGACTGCACTTGGGCAAAACCGCTGCTCGATAGATCGAAGTTTTCGGCACAAAGTGTACAATGTGCCAAACTGTAATTGCTATCTACAGAGGAAATCCATTATTTTGATTTAACATCGTCAAGTTCCTTTTCTTGCCAGAATTCCTGGAACTTAGTTTTTCCACTGGGCATTTTAAGATATCATTCAATTAAATCTCAATTCTGACAACAAACAGGTGAAAATGTAGAATGTCATACATATGGACATGCAGGCATTAGTAAACAATCCCACCTGAGAACAATTGAAATGGAGTAAACCGGAATGAATCACGTTAACCTCTATGAGCGACACGAATAAGCCTGAAGAAAAGGAGTCTGCCAACACGGAAACAGCTAAGGAAAAGTTATGGGAAAAGCATACAACAACACATCTGCACAACGTTTCACATATGTCACAAATTACAATGCTTATGACAGAAAAAGTAGCAGGAACTCAGCAGAAGGGTGCATTTCTTTCGACCAATTCAACAGTTTTACTGATAAACCTTTAATGCTTTTTATACGGTCATCAGCAGACTTCCAATGCGTACTAGCTCATTCAACAGAAGATGAAAAATCCTACAGCTCCAGACTTTTTTTAGGAATAAGAAAAATTTATAGGGTAATTTTAGGAATTTAAGGAGCGTGAAAAATATTTAGGAATTTTAGGAGGACTGCAATCCCTGTATATATATATATATATATATATATGTAAATAAGACACTAAATATGGCAGATGGTGGAAGCGTTACGGTCCCACGTTCGGGCCAACTGCGCGGCTGTCGATCTAACGGTCTGCAGTTTTGTTCGGTTTCCTACAGATAGAATTTGAATACACGTTATTCATACGGGATGTTCGCAGTGACGTAGCGTAGGTGGGGCGGTTGGGACGCTCGCGCCATGCAGAAAATTTTTGCGGGCGGTAAACCCCTATCGTTGACTTTCTTATACCATTAGAAAGCCATTGCTACATCTGTAGTAATAATGTTAAATGCAAATCATCAAAGAATTGACGAAATAAAAGTGCTGCATTGGAAACATTTATTACGTAATTTCAATAACAAAGAATTATTTAAAAAAATTACAAAGGTTTCATTTAAACTTGAAATGAAAACATGAATTCATTTTGCTTATTGGTAACACTTCCACCATCTACTATGTTCAGTGTCTTGTTTACTTACTTATTTATTTATTTATATACATATATATATATATATATATATTGTTACGAATTTTCGGGGAAACCCGCTGCTCTGTGGCTTAAAATTCGTATTCTACGCTTCAATTAGATAAATTTTGCTTTTGTTGCATCAAAATCGGCCAATTAGAACCGGAGATATGGAGGTTTCGGTTTGCCATTGTTTTTCAATGGAGGTTCTAGAAAACTCGAGAAATATTGGTCCTAGAGCTTAGATCTCTTCACATTTGGGGACTTATTTTTGGCGCCAAATTTGGCGATATTTCGCCAAAAGTCGCCAAAGTTGGCTGCTTTTTGGTCATTTGGCGCGATTTTCCCAATGAGGTCTGGAAGTTGTTTTTCCTGCATTAAAAACGCATAATAACCTAACATTTCTCTTCTATGACGTAATCAAAATTCACGCTTTATGTAGAACCCTCGAGAAATTGACTTTTCTGGAAACCTCTTGTACCTCCTGCGTCGGCTATTTATAGAAGCGCGCGTCGCCCCGAAGGTTCAGTGCCAGTTGAACGCTCGATGTGTGAAGAGCTCTCAGTACGCTTGTGAATTGATAGTGCTATAGAAGCTGTGTTTTAGCTTGCTTTACGAAGCTGTTTTCAAAGTGCTGTGTGTAAATTGTTCATTGCTGTGTCTTAAGGGATTGCGTACGATATCTCTTGAATATTTACACTGAATTTTTGCCTGTGAAAGTGACTTATTTTGTGTGAAAAATAGAGCATTTGTGAGAGCTTCAGATCCAAGCGGATTGTTAAAAGCACGTTACTGCTAGATTGTGCTTGTGAATTGTGTACAGCTGATTGTTCTACGAAGTTCTAGAAGCAATAAAGTTTGTGTTCCATCCTGACAAGTGACTTTTTACTTGAACTTTTTACACCAACAGGACTTTAGAACGACGAACCCCAGGAGTAGCAGAGTAATTCCGCAACAGAGCGCCCCATCCGGCCCACCTACGCTACGCCACTGCGAACATCCCGTAGGAATAATGTGTATTCAAATTCTATCTGTAGGAAACCGAACAAAACTGCAGACCGTTAGATCGACAGCCGCGCGGTAGGCCCGAACGTGGGACCGTAACGTTTCCACCATCTACCATGTTCAGTGTCTTATTTACTTACGTATTTAATTATTTATTTATTGCAGTATAATTTGTTTAAATAACTGAGCCCATCCTCCAGAAAAATTTCATACTTTTATTTATTATTTTTGTTAATCTGTTTAAAGTAATTTTAAACAATTTAACTTAGCTCCTGAATAATTTGCACAGAGAATTTTCCTCTTTTCTTTTTAATAATACACCTAAGCAGAAGGGTGGAGGGCTTGGTCGGAGGACATTTTAAGGGGTTCTAAGGCATATTCATGTTTCACCTGGAGAAAACCGCCCAAAACTCCATGACATTTTAATCTTCTTCAAATAATTTAACCATAGGCGTTATACCGCCTCTAGAAAATTTCTGCCTTTTTCGGGCACCCCTCCCCTTACGCCACGCCACTGCGAACATCCCCCACTAATCTGAAATTTTGTTTCTGATTGAAATGTAAACGCATCCTTTCACAAATCTTTGAAAAGCGAAAGTACTACAAAATTAGTTTTTCTTTTAAATATTTCAAAATGAAAATTGGCCTAAAAATTGGATTATTTCTTATCTTAAAAATTCTCCGACGAATGAATAAGGAGTCCCCGAAAGGGGAGGGTCACTGGCTCCCTGACAGGGGGCACGTGCACCCCCCCTGGATCCCCTGCTGGCGCCTATTTTGATTATTAGAATAATTCGTTAAAGCACAAAAAGATTAAAATTTATCCTTGCCATGGGTATACTAAACCAAAACCTAATAATACGAACCAGTGGCGTAGCGAGAATTTTTTCTTGCGGCGGGGGGTTACGACTACTGCAACTCACATTTGTGTATAAGTGTCTGTGATAAGGGAGCGAAGCATTTGCATTTTGTATGGCAAAAAATTTCTCATCGGATGGGGAGGTGACCCCCTATGCCCCCCTTGGCTACGCCACGGACACGAACATACGTATACGTATTGCAAAATAAAAACTTTGTGAAAAAAACACACATAAAATGTAACTTCGTTACGATTGTTTCGACCAAAAATTCTTTCAGTTTTCATCAGAGAAAGACCTTCGTCTCGCGCAGTGGCGTAGCCAGGATTTCATTTCGGGGTGGGCTGGGTATGAAATTTAAAACTAAAGTTCAATTGTAAGCTAAATATGAAATTGTAAGCTAAGTAAATTGTCCCATTTCGGGGCGGGGGGCAGCAGCCCCCTCTGGCTACGCCCCTGCGTCTCGGACTTTTTTTGATGCAGACCGAAAGAGTTTTTTGGTCGAAACGATCGTAACTATTATAAGTTACATTTTATGTGTGTTTTTTTCACAAAGTTTTTATTTATTTTATCGTTTAACCCCAGTATTTTGAGTGTTTTTTTTACGTATAGGGAGCATGCTGTATTAATATATTAAAACATGTAGGAGTTCCGAAAAACAAGTCTTTAAAAAGTATTACAGTCTTCTGAAGATTTAAATAAAACGTAAATTAATATATTTATTTATTATTAATTTATTACATGTCGAAGAAGCTCCTAAAAGCATTAACCAACTAACAATTTCTTAAAATTTTTTTCAATATGTGCATGGATGAAGAAACGTTTCAAAATATTTATAGAGAAAGATACATTCTGTTTAAACAAAAAAAAAATTAATCAAGCATTTTTGACAGTTTTAATGCCCTTTTAATCATATGGACTGGCCCTTTAAATCGCTCTGTTCAGGACATATAACTACGCCACTTCGGAAGGAATGCGAACTACCTCTTATACGGGCTTTTAGACCCGTTTGGAAAGCCGGAGAAGGGAAGATCCCAGTCAGCCATGCCTAAGCAAATAATAATAAAAAAAAAAAAAAACGCTTTGCAGTCGTAGTTTCCAGTTTCATTAGTGAAGTTTAAAATGTCCCTTTGTAATGCCCTAAAAACTATTTCTCGAATTTCTGAAGTACGTAAAAGTGTAGTATTTAATAATTTTTCTCGATTGCAACTTAAAAGTTTCAATTTCAATCAAGAAAGAGGTTTACGTAAGAAATATGCTCAAATTATGAAAGTTATGAAAGCTAGAAGAAAAGTTGCTGGTCCTTCAAAGCCTAGGAAGAGAAGTGATTGGTATGATTGGAATTACAATGCCGAACTGTATGCATTTAGTAAAAGATTACATGAAAACATATCTAGCGAAATACTCCGGTGTATTTTTATCAACGATTCATACGTTCGTCTAGAGGAACAGAAAAGGAAAGATATGAATGTGGACGATGTGGAATTCAATTTAAAATCGAATTCAGCTCTGGTAGTTCGTGGGGAAAACATTTTGAATGCATTTCTGATGAGTTATCTCAGGGTGAATTTTGAGTTGGTACCGGAAGAAGGTATACAGTCTATTTGTCGTTATTTAACTTCTGATCCTATACTCTCGCATGTTTCATTTAATCTCGGAACAAAAGACTTAATCTTTTGCGCTGAATATCCTCCCAATGAAAGCACTCTAGCAGCAACTTTCAAAGCTCTCATTGCTGGGATAGCGTCCTGTGAATCTACAGCTAAGGCAGAGAATTTCATCTTAGATTTTGTTTGTCCTCAACTCATTGGTAAAGATATTTTTGATATATGGGACTTAAAAGAACCTTTTCAAGTTTTGAATAGCATTCTGCAAGAGCAAGGGCGAGATCCTGCAGAATCCCGATTGATTTTTGAGTCTGGACGCAACACACTCGAGGCAGTATATCATGTTGGTGTGTATTCCAACAAACAGTTTCTAGGCAGAGGTGTTGGAGAAACATTAAACTTTGCTGAAGAAATGGCTGCTTATGATGCTCTTCGCAGAATCTTTGATCTAAGGGAATCAAAAATGCCTCTGCTACTGGGTGAAAAAGCTAGAACATTTGATTTCAAATCTAAAAATTGAAATTTACCCTCATAGTCAAATGTCATTTGATCAATAAAAAGCACTTCTTACATATGTGCTTCAATTTTATTCAAATTGTTTCTGTCATGATTAATGTCTTTAAACAATTTTAGTACTGGCCCTTTTGGTGATTTTTTTGAGTCGGTGAAAAAATCAGTTTGATTGGTGACAAAATCTTGTCGCCAACCCAAGTTTACCTCACTGATGCCGACTGTAAACAATGGCACTGGTTTTGGAAATGTTCGACAATCCTCACTCATTAACGTTGCTTTTGATTTTTTTAAATGGCATTCACATATTTTTTGGTAAAATCATACAAGCCGGTGCTGCGCACCCCATGTAAACACGCCGACAGTCGCTGGAGCTTGGCGGTTGCCAAGCCCCAGCGACACTCGCCAACCATTTTGCACGATCAGCAGTCAAAGTATTTTAACACATTAAAATTGCACATATATTCCACTTACTAAAACATTAAAACAAAATATAATGTGCATATTTAACCAAAAGAAAGTCTGCGAATTCAGTAACAGGCAATTTAAAATGAGCAAACAGTTGACCGTTTTTAACTAAAAAAATACAGTGGATTCAGCAACCTAGTTGTACAGCTATGTAAACTGTGCAACCAGTGGACCGTTTTTAACTAAAAAAACCTCAGTGGATTCAGCAAACTAGTTGTACAGCTAGGTAAACTAGTGGACCGTTGGACCGTTTTTAACTAAAAAAACAACAGTGAACTAAGCAACCTAGTTGTACAGCTAATGTAAACTGGGCAAACACTGGCCCGTTTTCAACTCAAAAAAAAAACATCGGTGGATTAAACAGCCTAGTTGTTCATCTCTTATAAAGTCAGTATGATTAGAATAGCACGTAAATAGCATTTACGAAAACATAAACACATCAAATATCAATTTAAAATTCACATTAAAAACCTTAAACGTTGCAAAGATTCGTTAAAAAAGAGCACTTACCTCTATTTTTTTTTAAATACCTGCTCAGAAATGTCCCCAACACCCACCGGCTTATAACGTAACACCAGCATGCTTTCTTTTATTTAGCTTTATATTCACACCCTATTTCTAACAAACACACACAAATTCTTTTATTTAGCTTTATATTCACACTATATTTCTAACAAACACACACAAATTCTTTTCATATATTAACATAACACATTTCATTCCCTTCCATCAATAACAGAAACAATTTCAAATTCCCAAACCTGACGAAACACGTGTTCTTTAAGGTTGCCAGTCACAACTACCACCGGCAGGTAACTTCACTTTGGCGGTGCATTGCTCACTCTCGCGTCAGATTGTTTGCCAATGATTTGTAAACAAAAACATTGATATGTAAACAAAGCACCGTATACGGAATATAGTACGTATTTTATTCAAATTGTTTCTGTCATGATTAATGTCTTTAAACAATTTTAGTACTGGCCCTTTTGGTGATTTTTTTGAGTCAGTGAAAAAATCAGTTGGGTTGGTGACAAAATCTTGTCGCCAACCCAAGTTTACCTCACTGATGCCGACTGTAAACAATGGCACTGGTTTTGGAAATGTTTGACAATCCTCACTCATTAACGTTGCTTTTGATTTTTTTAAATGGCATTCACATATTTTTTAAATGTAAGTATTATTTTTTAAACAAATTACAAGCTTGCACGTATATATAAAGCTTTGGTTGATAATTTCAAACAAGCCCCATGTAAACACGGCAACAGTCGTTGGAAGCAAACTCAAATAATTTGGTAAAATCATACAAGCCGGTGCCCACCCCATGTAAACATGGCGACAGTCGCTGGAGCTTGGCGACCGCCAAGCTCCAGCGACTGTCGCCATGTTTACTAGTCATTCTAGGCAACCAGTGGTCCGTTTTTAACTAAAAAAACCCCAGTGGATTCAGCAACCTAGTTGTACAGCTATCTAAACTAGGCAACCAGTGGTCTGTTTTTAACTAAAAAAACCTCAGTGGATTCAGCAACCTAGTTGTACAGCTATCTAAACTAGGCAACCAGTGGTCCGTTTTTAACTAAAAAAACCCCAATGGATTCAGCAACCTAGTTGTACAGCTATCTAAACTAGGCAACCAGTGGCCCGTTTTTAACTAAAAAAACCTCAGTGGATTCAGCAACCTAGCTGTACAGCTATCTAAACTAGGCAACCAGTGGCCCGTTTTTAACTAAAAAAACCTCAGTGGATTCAGCAACCTAGTTGTACAGCTATGTAAACTACGCAACCAGTGGACCGTTTTTAACTAAAAAAAAACAACAACAGTGAACTAAGCAACCTAGTTGTACAGCTAATGTAAACTGGGCAAACACTGGCCCGTTTTCAACTCAAAAAAACGTCGGTGGATTAAACAACCTAGTTGTACACCTCTTATAAAGTCAGTATGATTAGAATAGCACGTAAATAGCACTTACGAAAACATAAACACTTCAAATATCAATTTAAAATTCACATTAAAAACCTTAAACATCGAAAGATTCGTTAAAAAAGAACACTTACCTCTATTTTTTTGGTAAATAACCGCTCAGAAATGTCCCCAACACCCACCGGCTTATAACGTACTATATTTCTAACAAACACCCACAAATTCTTTTCTTATATTAACATAACACATTTCATTCCCTTCCATCAATAACGCAAACAATTTCAAATTCCCAAACCTGACGAAACACGTATTCTTTATGGTTGCCAGTCACAACTACCACCGGCATTTGGCGGTGCATCGCTCACTCTCGCGTCAGATTGTTCGCCAATGATTTGTAAACAAACCATTGACATGTAAACAAGGCACCGTATACGGAATATAGTCCAATAATTTTAACAAATTAAAACTGCACGTAAATTACACTAGCAAAAACAGATAAAAATATAAAACTCGCTAGAAAATATTTTGAAAACCTTCAACCACTGGTCCATATTTAACCTAAAAAAATCTTGGTGGATTAAGGAACCTAGTTGTACAGCAAATATAAACTCTGCAAACACAGGCCCATTTTTAACTCAAAATAACTTTGATGAATTAAGTAACCAAGTTGTACAGCTAATGTAAAGTAGGCAAACAGTGGCTTGTATTTAACACAAAAAAACTTTGGTGAATTTAGCAACCTAACTATGCACTGCTTCATATCCTATGGATGAAATGATTTTGAACAGTGCAATAGATAAAAATCAAGGCCACAAAAGAAACTGATTCTGAAAATGAAGAGGTTTCACAGCCAAAACCACATTACACCGATATGCTACAATCATTTAAAACCGATAAGAGGTTTACAAATGGAAGAAAATGTGCCCGACTGATTTTCTGAGCATTTTTAAAACGTGAACATTTTTATGAAACTTTATGGAATGCAAAGTAATGTAAAATAACGGAATTTTTCAAATAAAATAAACATAAGTAGCATAGTAAAAAATTTGTAGACTCCACTCGACTTTCCGAACACTTATGATTAAGTAAAATAAATAAAAACTTTGTGAAAAAAACACACATAAAAGGTTACTTCAAGGCACCTTGAAGTAACCTTTTGTGTTTTTTTTTTTTTTTTTTTTCACAAAGTTTTTATTTATTTTATCTTTTAACACTTTTTTGAGTGTTTATTTTCACTTATGATTAAGATCATTACCAAGCATTTAAATAAATTTTACTCGATGAATAATTCAAACATATAGTACAGTAGAGAGCCAGAAATCTGCACAGCTTGGGACCAAGGCTTGTGCGGATTTTAGGATTTTGCAGATTTCAGGCCATAAAAGATAAATCATATTATATTTCGGATTTAAGAAAAGGAGAATACAATTACAATGAAATAAAAACACAGTCAAAAGTATTTCACTTATATTTTCACTTTAATACAAAAGCATAGGAGAAAAGGGAAAATACATGAAGACTAGCACAGCAAATGGTTTCAAAATTGCCTGTCTCTAATTTGAAAACATGTTCTATGGTGATTTGTTTAAAAAAAATTTTTTTTACTTTCAGTTTCTTTCTTTATTTATTTATGTAATTTTGCAAATTGTATAACTGTTTAAATATGCAGTTTAAACAATAACTGCTTAAACTGCATATTTTCATCAGAATATTTAAACAGAATTATCATTAATTTTTGTTTTGTTACAGACAGAGCCTTATTATCGCTTGGGCAAATCGGGACTTTGCCCAGGGCCCCCAATTTCAAATATTGTTCTGAAATACATTTTTTATATCAAAATTTTATGAAAAATAAAACAAATTTCAAAAATGGGGGCCCCCAAATTCATCAATGCCTGGGGCCCCCATTGGTCATAATCAGGCTCTGGTTACAGAACTTAGCTGTTGTAAAAATTTA
The DNA here is from genome assembly GCA_038373885.1 of Cheiracanthium punctorium. NCBI lineage: Eukaryota > Metazoa > Arthropoda > Arachnida > Araneae > Cheiracanthiidae > Cheiracanthium > Cheiracanthium punctorium. Next base: position 13,932 of record JAWZYV010013818.1, read on the forward strand.
AGGTATTTTTCTCTTAACTTTAACCTTTTATCAAATGGATTTTATTATTATTATTATTATTCAAGTTTTTATCATCATCAAAATCATATTTATCTGGATTCAAGAAACTTTTCAACATTTCACCATTGGCAGAATACCAGGGTTCATGATTTTTTTAAAAACAAAAAAATTGGATTTTTTTGAGTTAAATTAGATTTTTTTGATTTAAATCCGATTTTTTTAAAGATGTTTTAAAAATTCCTAATATGAATTTATTTTGCATATTATAAAAGTAGTATGACATTTTAAGAAGCATATTATAAAAGTAGTATGACATGTTTGTCTGTTACAAGACTTTTCACAATGCACTTAAATTCATTTTCACATTTTACCAGACTACTTTTCACAACTTCTACAAGATATTCAATTGTGTGTGGATTACCAGATGTGTCAATTGTCTCAACTAGATAATTCTCACCTTTTCTTGTGGCTACTACAGCACATAATATTGGTTCATTATGAACATTTGACCATCCATCTATACTAAAGTTTGTCCATTTAGGTGTTTGGAACATTTTTCTTTCTCTTGATCATATATATTATCAAGTAATGCTCCACCTATTTCTACTTCATTTGGAGCAGTATACAAATCATCTTATATATAATAAAATCCGAGAGTAAACATTGTATGTAGCTAGGTTTGTAGGTAGGTTTGTGACCTCCGATCTTCTTGCGCGCGTCTCTCGATCGCATTGCGCCGAGACGGTTGGTCGCAGACCTACCGAATTTTGCATACGGCTTCACTAGGACAGATACTAACACGCCTCGGAGCGATTTTTTCGAAATTCGAATTAGAAAATGTTTTATTTTATGTTTTGTCCGATTTTTAGCGATTTTTCTTGCATAATACGTAATAACGCCGGTCATTGCACTCGCAATAAAACGATATTTGCATCATCGGATAGAGGAGAAAATTTTCTTTCGAAAACAGTTTGTTTTGACTATGTAACATATTTTGCCGATTTTTGGGAATTTTTAAAAAGAATTTCTCTTTTGACGACGTTTGCGTAAAAGTAATTTTAAAACTGTTGCATCTTTCATTCTATCTGTCATAACTTTTTTATATTTCGGCGAAAGACGGAGCATATATTTCGCCCACTTTTAAAAGAAGAACGGAGGAAAAATATAAATTAGGAGATTTTTTACGAATTTTTATGTAAAGAAGAATTTTGAATTTAATAAAAGCTGTTTCAAGATTTCGGTATATCTTCCGCTATGGTTGTCTGGGAAACAGTAACAATGAATAAAATTGCCATTTGAAAAACATAAATAAAATGACTTTAAAATAACTGAGTTTCCACATGTTAGATCAAAATGACTTAGATTTCACGAGATTAAAACCCCTTTCGAAACTCAATCAAAATTACGGGCTCACAAACAAAACATACGCCACGCACGAAATTATTCCCTATTTTATAATACGTTGCCAGAAAAAGAATTGAATGCTGTTTTTTCAACGATGAATTATCCAGCATTATTTTCGATATAATTTTTGAACGGGACACGTTTTTGAATCGCAGGAAATATTTTACGTGCTAAATACGCCAATCTGACAAGAGTTATGCATAAGAATGTATGGAGAGCTGTTTTAATGGCAGCCAGAAAGTGAAATGATTATCATTTATACTAATGCGTAAATTGCAAAGAATCGCCAAAGAATAAAAAACTACATTAGTGGCAAATATCTAAACCGTTTCTTTAAATTAAACATTAAAGATGGAAAAACGAAAATATATTGGTATCAGTAAAGGATACTCTTAGTAATAGTTATTAGATATGCTAGGGCAATATTGATCAAAGCACAATATACCGCGTTAATAAATATTTCGTGAAACTATTCGTTTTTCAACAGCCATCTTACATCACAGCTAACTAAACATTAAATAATTCTATGTCGCGTTAATATATCCCGCGGTGATTTCAACAGAAAATTCTGTACCTGAACTTTTTTTTCCTTGGAGATTCTGTTTTGTCACAAGTAGTTATGATCACATTTTAGGAAAATGTTCTCTTCTTGCCTTGCGAAGAGCGGGTACACACAACTATTTAATTATAAAATAAAACGGTTCTTCACATCATTTAGTATGTAAGGTATTAATGGTATAACTTAAATCTAAAAAAGAGTATGATGTAGAAATGAGATATTTTGAAAGTTAGAAATTTTTAGGAACCGTTACGCTTTTCTTTTTCGGATCGCCAATGACACCGACATAGTTTTTTGTTTCATAATATTAACAATGTTCTCAGATCAGTATTTATACTAACTTTACGAATAACTAATGAGTAACTTTACGCCAAGAGTCAAATCATTTTGTTTATTTTTAGATTCCACATTACTACAGTCAATTCGAATTATACATGTAAGAAAAAGTTTTGTCCCCTACCGTGCGGAGAACGGGTACGCAGCTAGTCTTTTTAAATTGGGGGTTATTAACCTGATGAAAAGCATTATTGGTGGCATAAATATATCTTGCCACTTCCTCATCTAATATTTGCTTTTTAGTTGTCTTTATGAAATAATCATTCATGCTGTTCTTAAGAACACCAACATCAGTTTCTATCTCACTGATTTTTCTTTTCATAGGTTTGGCTGCTTCAGATTTTGTACAAGTTAAATTGTTCTCAATTGTTTCTTGAGATTGATCACTATTAATATCATTTCTGTCAGAGGAGAAACATTTATCTACATGCGCTTTCATTCTGGCTACTAATCCCATCATAACTTTTCCACAGTTCTTGCATTTGGCTTTAACACCTTTTCCAGAAACTGTCTGCTCTTCATTAAAGTACATCCAAATATTATCTTTCTTCCTTCCTGCCACTATCCTTGTACTTTAGGAATAGCTCTCTGAATATGAAATCCTAAAAAAGAGTGTTCGAAAATCTGAAATAATTCTAGTGTTGCCAATTTACCTGATCAAATTTCTTTTGTTCTCACACTGTCACACTCAAAAGTCACTCCCCCCCCCCCTTACCTTGAAGGATTACCTAAACCACTGCTGTGCCATCTAATGCTATTATAAGAAATTTCATTTGAGTGTTGAAGATTTTTATTTAGAATACATTCTATCAATACAAAATCCATTTTTGAAAAACGATTTTAATCATAGATTTAAAAAAAAAAATCTCTTGATTAAAATAGTGATTTTAATCAAGTTGATTTAAATCAACGAACCCTGCAGAATACTGCGAATTTTATTTACATCAGAGAAGATGTACGGATTTCGGACGTTTGCGGATTTTAGGTCAGCGGATTTCTGGTGTTCTACTGTACACCAAATTGAAGCTCAATCGAATGCACCGTTTAAATGCTAGCACACTTTCAAGAATTTCTCCCCATATGCCATGTAAAAGAAATCTTTGTCGTAGCCCTGTAGAAAAACTGTAAGGTTATATACACCAAAATCAATACCTCTTATGATGGTGGTTTATAACATATATACACAATTTGAGCTTAATCGAATGTATCGTTTAAACGCTAGCACACTTTCAAGAATTTCCCCCCTATAGGCCATAATGTAAAAGAAATCTTTGTCGCAGCGCTTGAAGTGCTTGGGAAGTTGACTGCATTATGTTTTCGAATTTTGACGTTTTGTGATTTTTGCAATTATGAAAAGACATTATTGGGACAGTGGTCTATAACATATATACCAAATTTGAGATGAACTGAGTGCACCGTTTAAACATTGAGACCAAATTTGAAATCAATCAAGTGTGCCGTTTAGCATTTAAACGCTAGCACATTTTCGAGAACTTCCGTCCATAGGCCATAATGTAAAAGAAATCTTTTTCATCCCCCCCCCCGTAAAGAAACTATAGTCCTATACACACCAAAATCAATACCGGTCTTGCGACTGTGGTTTATAACATAGATACCCAATTTGAGCTCAATCAAATGCCCCGTTTAGGAGCTATCGTGTTCACTCACATACACACACACACACACACACACACACACATACATACATCTCGTAAAAATAGCATAAATGAATTCAGAAGACCTCAAAACGTGTAAATACACCAAAATTTCAAAGTTGAATTTTTTCATGATTACAATACTTTCCTTACATGGTACATGTTCGGAAAGTAATAAACATAAGTAGCTCTAATAAAATTTTGCCTTTTTTTGAAATTAAACAGAAATGTTTCACTTTTTGTAAACACAAGTTTTTTTAATTTAGAAAATGTAAATTTTTCATTTTGTTAGTAAAAAATAATTAACACATTTCAAGTTCGGAAGATAACTGGTAAACACATTTTTCTATCAATTTAAATTTTAATACAGTTAATGGACTTATGTGGAGAAAAATATTGATTGATATTTTATCTAGGGAAATTTAATTTCATAATATTCTTTTTCTATTTTTCTCATTTACATGTATAAGATATTAACTGAAATAGCTACTCACTGATTTATATAGAACTCACTGATTTATCTTTTTGCTACCTCTCTTTTTTTCATTGTAATTTTTTTTGTGATATTTTGTTTTCCTGGTGTGAATAAATAATACATTTCTTTTTAGTTCAGAATATCTCTCTATTCTAAAAAAAATGTAAAGGCCGCTGCTGGCGCCGTCAATAGCTTGTTTGCCTATCTTCTCCTAAACCGTGGGGATTTGAATTTCGAGAAACATGTTCCCGAATGCGGAAAATTCCGAGGAACCTGATAAGGTGACTTAAATTTCAAAATCTAATTATTTTAGAAGATATTAATAAAAAACTGAAAAAATAAACAGAATGGTTGCCAGATTTGGCATAAAATCATTCATTCCTTTGCAACAAAGCGTTTCCAAGTATCTAGAATCGCGTGAAATTTACAAACATGAGTAAGAATTACGCCCATTTTACGCCAAAATAAAAACTATATGAAATATCAGGTTGTAACGAAAGTTTTCCGCCATATCTGCCTGAAAAACTAGCTTCTAACTCCTTAGATAACTGTTTTTGAACTTTCGGTACCAAACCTGCACAGAGTCACATGATACAACAATAGTACTTAAAGCTGTACTCGTAATTCGTTGATATTATGTAGCTGACTTTTTGCAACACAACTGGAAGTAAATGATGGTTCTAATCCTTTAGAGTGATAGTTTCATTTGAGACATCTTATACTCAATGATAACTATATTTTTTACAGATTTCATAACAGAATGTTATAAAGTAAACCTCTTTCTTTCAAATGCCAAAAATTGTTTGACAAAATATGAGCAAATACGCCAACGAGAACTGTGTGCTGACGATGTTTGCGGTGGCGGGAAACTTTCGTTACAACCTAATAATTAACTCAAATTGTGTTACACAAAGTTGACAATTTTCAAATAGTAAGTTCGCTTAGACAACTGGAGTTTAGAATTACAGATTTCGTTTTTCCAAAACAGAAAACTAATATCTTGAAAATGAAAAATAATTAAAATGCAGATTATTTTAAAGCGGTTCGGTCTAGCTGGATTATTTGCTACCAGTAGAAATATTTGGCGGCGTTAACTATGCCATTATAGCAGTTATAGTACACTTTGGATATTTGCCAACGCGACGAGATGGTATAATTCGTGGTGCTAAGTATGCCAATCTGCAAAGGATTAGGTAAATAAAAATATGGATAACGGTTTTCCGGTAACCTTAAATGAACAGTAATTATAGGTTGTGAGCATGTATAAATCGCCAAATAATGAAAAGTCGCCATGAGTGGCAAACTATCCTACCTGTTCCGTAGTTTTGATCAAAGAAAACATATGAATTACTGTTCTCTTAGAGCTAATTATTAACTATACATATACGCAAGTTGCCAAATTATGAAAATTCTCTATAATTGGCTAATATGCAAGGCGTCCCATGGGTTTCACATAATTACAAATAGTGTGAGGTTTAAATTTTTATGTTCCAAGCAACATGAAAGAACCAAGCAATGTGTAGCTGGGTAACATTCTATCTTATCCAGGGTGAGAAATTGGGAGCAAAAATCTAGGCGTCAATGGCACCTAACTTTTTTTTCCCGGTTGCCAAACTGTCTCGTTCAGGTGCAGTTTTGAAAACCTTTGTTTTGTTTATATGCATAAACTATAAACAGGTAGGCTTAATGATTATGTACAGTAATAACAGTGGCAGCCCGTGGTCAAAACTGTTAGTGCAGCCGGAAGCATATGAGCCCCCCCCCCTTTCTCCGGAGAGGATTGGAAAATCTTTGTTATTGAATTCGAAAGCTGGCTGATTAAGCCCTCACCGAGGGAAAAAAAAAAAAGAAATTACATAAAAAATGTAAGAGATCCTATTTTACTTCCATAAAATGGACATAAATTTCAACTAGCCGCTCTTATCCTCAAAATTGCATTAATCCGTGTCTGATTCGAAGTTTCCTTAGAATTTTCTTTTGTAACGATAACTTGAGAAGAAAAGAAAAAAAAAAAAAAAAAAAAAAAAAAAAGAAAAAAGAAAACTTACTTATTTTTTATAAGTCAAATCAGGGGCGTAGCTGGGGGGGGGGGGTTGTTAAGGGGGTCATAACCCCTCCCCCCCCCATGAGAAATTTTTTGCCATACAAACTGCATATTCTTCACTACATTATCACACACACACATACATATATGAGTTGTAGTAGTCGTAACCCCCCCCCCATGAAAAATTTCTGGCTACGCCCCTGAGTCAAATCAATCCTCCTTTCTTTTAAACATGCGAATTGGTCAGTGATGTCCCCATAAAAAGGCGTTATTTTAATTCAGATATCCATAATTTTAAAAGATCTTTAAAATTTCCCATGTTTAAAGAATTTTCTCGCTTGCCATGTCCTCTAAATGCCAGTTCTTGCTTACTTAAAAACAATACTGCTTTGAAGGGTAATTGTCCATTCATAAGCGTCTATTCAGGCTTACCTTCTTGATAAATTCAGCAATATAAAGTCGAGAGTTTTCCAAACATATATTCTCTTTACCCCCTCCCTCACTTCTGGTCCGAGTCCGAGCCAATCAGTTAGTCGAGTTCTCAAGTTCAGCCGCCGTTAAAAAATCTTTCATCGGCTGTATCAGCTGCATACTCCCTATACCGGAGAGGCTGCTTACGTAGTCGTTGTCATGGCAACGGTGCTGCCAATTTTCTTTTCAGCGCTCTGGGCTGAACCAAAGATTTTCCCAATTGAATTGCGGGAAGATTAAAGTGCTTTTTTTCTGAATGAGCAATCCGGCCACAATACTTTTTTTTTTTTTTTTTTTTGGTTGTTTTTTACGGAGATTTTTTTTTAATTTACCTTAGGAATTCCACAATTCTAATCTGAATTTAGGAAAATTAGTATAATAAATTATTTTAAAGTATGTGCTGATAATTTCAAGTGCAGCCCGGCTGTACTTGCTGTATCCCACGAGCCGCCACTGAGTAATAATAAAGAAGATCAGAACTATTAAAATTAAAATTGTAATAAATAGTAAGTAAATATAAAATCAATTTTTATGGCTTTCCGCCTATGCATCCAGAATAAAATATTGTGATGCATTTTACAAGAACATGGTCTTCAGTTTAGAAGTATTTTATAAATTGTTGCTATATAACTACAATGCCTATGATAGATAAACTTATGCAGCATACGTGTCTTGTACTAGCTTCAAAATGTCACCTGATCAACCACCACTGTAAGCAAACAGGTAGTACATGTTAAAATTGTGGAGATATGTATTTGTATTCTCAGTGGGTTGAACTGAAGTTGGGAGAGGGTCTATGAAAGCTTTCAATGTCACCAAGAAGGATTTATTATTTTACATATTAGCTATTTTATGTTACTAAAAATTATTTTTAATTAACACTTATTTTTAATTAACTTAAAACATATTTTATTAAAAACTGAACTTTTATCTTAATTATTAAAATTTTTATATTTAAATAAAAAGTTTTTTTTATGTTTTCAAATAACTAATTCAATTTATGTTTTTTTTTAATTTACATTATCTCATAAAGGAGTTTTATTTAAAAAAAAAATTTTATTAAGCCATCAAATAACATTTTTATTCAAATAATATATTTTATTTGAATTATCGTAATTTAGGCCGGAAGTCCGAAATTTAGATTTTCCCCAAATCCAGACGTTTTGCTAATGTCACCCCCCCCCTCCACGCACACACACAAATAAATAAATCTTCTTTCGTTTTTTCACGAAATTGCATTAATTAATTGCAGTCAATCCATTTATTATTTGTTTTCAGTCACGAACTGCTGCACTTAACCAGCCGTTATTGCGGCGCTGCAACGCGCCGCGGCAAATAAAATCCAAGATGGCGTCCGGACCATAAACCTGTACTCTCTTGCAATAAATAATTATATTTAATTAATGAATATTAACTACTAATCCAATTAACTTTTACACTGCCTTATTTAAAAGAATCTTGTGCGTTCATCAATATTGATATCAAGTATTATCATCGCATCTTCCCACACCGCCGTGCCATACGAGCCGAGCTACCACTAAAACACTCATTTGCAGAAAGAATCCAATATGGCAAACGCGAGCTCGTAGTTTCCTCCGATCAACTTCATTAATATACATGGAGTTAAAAAATTGTGGCTTAATTTCTTTAAGTTCCTCTATTTGTTTACATTAAAAAAGGTGCGATTTAAACGATTACACATCCGCGGAAGACAAGTAAGTGGTCTTCCGCGCGTTTTTCAACCACAGAAGACTGTCTGCAGAGGATCGATCTCTTTCTGCCACGGAGCGGTGCTTACGAAAGCAAAAGTTTTTTTCACGGAAGTTTACATATATATTTTTTCAGCACATTTTGAAAAATAGTCGTCTAGACAGTAAAAAAGTCCCCAGAATTCGTAAAATAATCGTTTTTCGCGGTATTTTTGTTTAAAAAGTCTCCGGAGTCGGCCGATGCCGAAATAGTCACTTTTTAGTTGTCTGTCTCGGGCAAAATGTTAGACGTCAAAAATGACGACTGGTTCTTAAATCTCGGTCGTCAAAACAAAAATTACAGTTGCAAAATACGACTAACGACCGCTAATTTCGCGCCCTGATCTTATCCAACCTTTGGGTTTTGTTTGTTGAAATTATGCCTTTTTTTACGAAGTCTTTTTAGGGACCGAATGCCTCATACGAAATGCGAGCGTAGCGAGTCTAGGGGCTTTGAGCCCTAGTGTTTTACAATAATTCTGTCAAGTGAATACATAAAGTTTAATTTATTATTTCTTTTTTAGCATTGTAACAAGATTATCAAATTTTAAGATTACTAAATTGAAAAAGTCTTATCTGCACTTCATCATTTAGCTAAACGCTAAATATTTAATGTTCAATAAATCCGCAACTAAGCTTAAATGAAAAATAAGGGTCTTTTATAACAATTACATTGTTTACTGTGTATGTTTATACACTCTCCAAAATATGTATTCGAGTAAGAGATAAATTTCCTATTTTAGATTTGCGAATAATAATTGAGTTTTTAGAAAACGCACACCTTAACAAGTAACACCTTTCAAGTGTCTTTCAAAAATAGCTAAGCTAATAATTTTAATGAATTGAAAAGGGCGATTCAAACTCTTCGAACAAGATCAATAAATTTGAAAAAAAAAAATCATTAAAAAAATTAAGTATGGAAAGTATAACAACCTTATTTTTTATTTTAATCCTTTTGTGAAAGTTCTAATTATTGAATATTGAATAGAAAGAATGTAAAAGAGAAGAACCTACGTAAGAAACAATCGTTTCAAACATGTTAAATTCTTGTCTTATAAAAAGAGAATTTTGCCTAAGAATTCATATTAGATTCATCATGGTTTATATTTGCTTTGAGTAATGAATGTAAATTACAAAAAAAAAAAAAAAAAAATGAATGTAAATTACTTATAAAATGCATAAAACAAGGACACAATGACATTACATTCTTGTGGGATTAAATAATAAGACATACCGTTTCCTTTATTTTTCATTTCTTTTTTCACAACAACACACTAAGACTGAAAAAAATTAAATACGTCAAAACTGAAACTACTACGACTCTTGTTATTTATTTTGATAAGATAAACTAGAGTTTCTGTAGGTTCGAAAAGCTATTTGGTTTAGTAGTAGCGATTCGATAATATAATACACAAAGTATCTTGTTAAAAATTTAAAAATGTAACTTTATTTTAATCAGCAAAACAATTTTTTCCACTCATGCATTCACAGGATTTAAAATTTATCTTTGTGGTAGAACATTTCACGTATTGTGCGTGAAAGCATCACTACAAGATGATTTCAAAACAAAAAGATCCATATCCGCGAATCTGAGAAAGAAACATTCGTTTTCATATCCGTATATGCGGATTAAAAAGCAAAGGATCAGTTTTCACATCCTATCCGCGGATATGAAAAGTAATGATCCGTTTTCATATCCCCGCGGATCTAGATTTTTAACGATTCGACACACCTCTAGTTTTAAATCCTGTTGATTTTACATTGAGTATGTATAAGGCGACCATATTTCTAAACAGTAGTTTGGGGACAAATCAAGCATTGTCCTTGAATCCAAGGAAAACTTGGGGACACTAGAAAACATTTTTGGGCACTTATTCGAGGACTCAACATATTACCATGTATACCCTCCAAAAAAAGTATTCGAGTAAGAGATAAATTTCCTATTTTAGTTTGCAAATAATAATTGAGTTTTAGAAAAATGGACAACTTGACGGAAATATGGAAAGTCATATTTATACATAGCCTAATTCATATTCTGTGATAAATAATTTTTAATTTATGAAACCAACGTAGGAAATTTATATCTTACTCGAATACATTTTTTGGAGGGTGTATACCAGTATACCCATACTTTAAATCTTGACTGACTTTGATACTTAAAAATGAACTCTAATAGCTTTTTATCTCAATTGTGTATTCTTATTTCTAATAAATTAATGGAAGTATTTCATTCATTTATAAATATTTATTTAAACCAGATACATTGGTGGGAAAAACTACTTTTTTTTTGTAGCGAACTACAACTACCACTACTTTTCAAAAAATGTAGTTAACTACAACTACAACTACTTTTTGACAAATGTAGTTAACAGATTCAGTTTGCATTACATTCATATTTAAGGATATTTATATCCTAATTAGAGAAAACTATTGATATCTGAATTAGAAAAAAAACTATTGCACTAATATACTACTACAGGGGAGTATTTGAATAGGGCGGCGGGCCCCCTGCGAAAATGTAAAGCAAAATAAAAAGGAGCTATTTTGAAACATTTCTTTTAACTTTAGAACAATAAAGTTTAAAATACCGAATCGTCCCCCTCCCCTCGAAATGGAAGCCTATATTTACGCTATTGAAAACCACTGCTAATTATTGAAGTATTGCTGAAACTAATTAAATTTTAATACCTCTATGATAAAAATAAATTGGGAAAGTGAGCTCTGAAAGCATGAAAAAAATCATGAGAACCAAAAAAGTTAAAAAAAAAATAAATAAAAAAAAATGGATGTCTGAACAGGGAACTCGTTAAACTCGATCAAAACTCCTTAAACTGAGAGGGTTTTTTTAATATGTTTCAACCTTAATTTTTTACAAAAATACCTTATCTCTAATATAAATAGTATTAAAAAAATATATAAATACAGCAGTGTGATTACACACTTTACAATAAAAATCATAGGAATGTCCTTTTTCTAATATAAAGGATATGTTAAATATAATATGTAAAAACATTTTGTCCCCACCCCCCATACTGCAGCATCCCTTGGGGAGGCAATCTTTAAAAAAAAAAAAAAAAAAAAAAAAAAAAAAAAAAATCCTTAAATTTGTCTTTAGGTTTTCTGTTTTGTTACATTTTAAAACAAAAAATCTTATTCATATCTGTTTTTTCTTTTTCCCCCTGTAAGATATGAAGGATATGTGAAAAGCTCATTTTGACACCGACCCCCCTCTCATCAAGGTAAATTTCGAAGAATCACCCCAAAAAAAAAATCCCACTTTTCCTGTTTTTTATATTTTCAAACAAAAATCCTGTGAATGTCTGTTTTTTTTATTTGAGATATGAAATCAATATTAAAAATTTGTGAAGTACCCGTTTTGCCCCCTGTCCCCCTTGGGGAAAGGCGATTTTCAAAAATTCATTAAATTTGTATTTAGATAATCCGCTTACTTATATTTTAAAACAAAATTCGTATTCTTATTTGTTTCTGTTTTCTTTGAGATTGTAAAATACTATAATTTTTACAAAAATAAACTTTCACTTTTGTCGAGATTTGAGGGGGGGGGGATGATGCACAAAACTAATTTTCGTAATATCTTACATATTTTTTCAATTATTTATGGTTTTATATTACGTTTAAGAAAGAGAAAAAAATATACACATAAGTTAAACATACCTTCGGTTCTTTGATTAGGTCTTGTATTATTAGACCATTTTGGTAATTATATTCATTAAATAAAATTTAAACATAAAATTAAACATACATAGAATATAGAAACTTAAACACTATTCACAAAATTATATATTTACGAGTCACAATAACATAGTTAAATTGAAACTTTGAACGCAACGTAACTCCCAAAGAAAAAGACAACGATAAATGGGAGAGCAGTTTGAGAACCAATTTAGAAAATGCTGATAAACCAACAACGTAGAAGAATGCATTATAGGTTCAGGTTCAAGGGGTATCATTGGAGTTTTTCTTCCTTTTCATTGCTTTTTCAGTAATTTTGTGGGCTGGTGTAAACCAGGAAGTTGTAAAATGAAACCGTTATGTGCCTTTTGTCTGTGCTTCCTGCAAGTCCTTCCTTATCAGTCTTGGGCAAAAGCGCCAGTGATACTACAATGGATTCTAGTACTTAGAGGGAGTTGAAATATTTTTAAGTGATCGAAGCTTGGCCACGGGTAGCATGGGGGGGGGGGGGGGAGGAAAAAAAGAGAGCGAGGGATTTTTTTTTTTCTTTTTCTGAACACTTGTACATCTGAAACATTTGCGCCAGATAGATCAAGTATTGGGTAGTAATTGGGAAGGGGGTGGGAGGTGGGGGGACGTTTATAGATAGTCGGACACTCAGGCCATACCCAATTATCTGTGGTCCGGCCTACGGTCCACGTGAAGGACAGGTCATCTTATTTTGTTGCCTGAAAGCGCGCGCTTCCAGGCTTCCTACACTTGCCAGGAAGCGCATGTATGTTTCTCTGCTTGACGATATGACCTTATTACATGGAAACAGGAAAGAAGTGTAAAATTACGAAGGTATGGGATAAAATAGTTGCATTTGTGTTTTGCTACACCTCGATAAAATTACTTTGAAAAAATTACTGTTTGTTAAACGATAATATTGCTATTTATTTACAAATAACTCCAACATTAGAAATTTAACTTATTTTCTGCTTACGTCACTGAATGTGTCGTTTAGAGCAATGTACGTAATTCCCGAAGTTTCCCTGCCACAATGTGGATCCTCATCAGAAGGTGGGGACAGTGCGTAGCAAAGGGGGGGGGATAGGCGGGTCACAACCCCCCCATAAGAAATTTTTTGCCATACAAAATGTATGTTCTCCAATCCCTTATCACACACAAGTATGCATTTACGTGAGTTGCAGAAGTCGTGACCCCACCTCCCCATCAAATATTTCTGGCTACGCCACTGGGTGGGAACTTCTGAATATTGGCACCCCTCGGAAACTGCTAGCGACCGCAGAGAGGACTTTCGGAACCACAGATTTAAAATGCACGTACACCGCATGTACACGGTGGTCTTGAGTGGTACACCGGTATCAAACCCGCAACCTTCCGGTAACGACTTCAACGCCTTAACCACTGGGCTACCACGGCCCCTAAAAAGCTAACAATTGTAATTTTATCATTATTATATAATCACTTTAAAAAAAACCCTACTTAAAATGACACTTGCAGGCTCGCGTGCACAAAATGAAGGGGGGAGGGGGGGGTCAAAATTGGTAAAGATTGAATTTAACATGAAACATTATTATAATTTTGTAAACAAAAAAGGGTCATTCCATTTCAAATCAACCAGTAAATTTCAAAAATGTCACCCACCGTCTCTGATTTCTTTGAAAATTTTTATAAATGTAGCCATTAGTGTTCTAACTAAGAATATAAAATTTTACTTCAATATCTCTCATACTTTTTAAGATAAAAATTATTAAAATAATGGGAAAGTGGCCATAAATGGCGGTTTTGCAAACACATATTTTAATGGGCTTTTTCAGATAAAAAGTCATAACTTTCTTTATTTTCAAATATATTCAATTAAAATTTATACTAAAATGTTCACAAAGATTAGGAGATTATAGAAAAAATTAATTTGATATTCCTGTTTAGAACTGGAACCCCACAAAAATTCATAAACTTTGTTTTTTTCAAAAAAATTTCATAAAAACAATAATTTTGCAAAAGCTGTTTCAGAAAATGGTGTAGCTCTTAACAAAGCAAACTATTTTTTTACTTACATGTAAATGCATAAAGTAAGATAATTTAAAATAAAAACAGTGGGTATTTGAGTCCTAATAGGTTAATTTAATTAAAAACCAAATATTTTGAAGATTTTTCTTAAAATGTTATGCTGCATGCAAATGTTATTATAAAATAATTTTTTATTTATTTAATTTTAAAAAGTGCTTATTTTATTTAAAAGTTAATAATGAGTTAAAGTTATTTTACTTAAAATTTAAATCATTTTAAAATTAAAAAAATTTTAAACAAAATCGGAAATACATATAGTTAACATGCATCAAAATTTTTCAAGCTTTTTTTATTGTCAACTACAAATTAATACTTTAGTTAAAAAACAAACATTTGTCTTAAAAAAATTAGCTGTATGCAATTAAATGTGTAACAAAAGGATTTATTTAATTAATACTTTCTTAATTTAAAAAATTTAGTCAAAATTTGAACATGAATTAGAAAATGTGTCCTGAAGATTTTTTGAACATTTCTTTGAATTACTGACTACAAATTAAATAAGAAACATACTAACTTGTTTTAGCATAAAATGAAAATATTAATTATTATGACTGATTGTGACACTTATATTCAGTATTTTACCAGAAAAAAAAAAAAAAAAGTAGTCCCTTCCCTTCAATCAATCAATTTCAATGCAGATTCACCTATTTTTGTAATGATACGTTAACATCTTCTAAAGCTTCTTTCTTTGAAATTGACAATTTCAAATTTGTGACAGTTTCATCACTGCCAGTTGATACTTTGTCACTGGTATCACTGCCAGTTGATACTTTGTCATCAAGATCAGAAATAAGTTTGTTTACCTTCTTCCTACAAAAACTACAAATTTTTTTTTTTGTCCAGAAATCAATTTTTCACAGTTTGGCAATTTGTTAATTACCTCAGATAAATTTGAATTAATGGTTCTCAAAGACTTTTTTCTTTTTCTTTTATGGCACTTAAACAGGTCAAAACATGATGTTTGAAGTATTTCAAATTTATTCAAATAAAATAATTTTTGATGTTCACAAATATTAAGTAAAAGCTCTGATTGTACATTACTTCCCAAACTTATTAAGTTCAAGTCTGAAGGCTTAATAATGCAGTACTTGATACAGTTTCTACTTGAGTATAAGTCTTTTTATGGCATTCAGTTCCATTTCTTCAGGCATGTGCCAGCAGAAATAAAATTTTGGAGCAAGAAAAAAAAAAAAAAAAAAAAAAACATTTTTGGAGCAAGAAAAACAGATTTCTGGAACAATTTGGAACACAAAAAATTCACTTATGGAGCACAAAAATGCCAATTTTGAAACACAAAATTTACTTTTCAAGGGAAGGGAGAAGTCATTTAAGAGTACTAAAATTGAAAAATGAAAATTAGGGAAGTTCTTAAAACACTTTGCCAGCAACAAAAACTACACATGCACAGACAATCCTTACATAAAAATAGATCATATTCGTATTTTCTACACTATCTTTTTTTCCCCCCCTCAGTCCAATTTAAAATAAAAATTCCAATTTAATATTGCTTTATATAATTTCAAATTTTATTTCTACAAGGGGTGTGTGTCTCTGAAGTTTCAAAAAATAATTATTAAAAAGTTCAGTTATTTTATATATTGTTATAATAAATATCTATTTTAAATCAAAATAACTAATATTTACTAAACCTTGTAACTACTGTCAGTGGCTTAAAAAAAATTGGTAACAAAAAATTTCATCAATTTAAATAAAATTATTAAATTTAAAATACGGGTCAATTTTAATTCTTCAAGTATTGGAGGTTTTAAACAAAGGAAAAATTTCCACTTTAAGATTGATGGAAAGATTGAAATTAGAATGCATAGAATGTGCAGTGAAATTTTTTGTACAAATTTGGGAGATTAAATACGTTTTCAGCACATGGAACAATTTTAAATTACACTTTGGTGAATTTGGATCAAAAATGTCCCAAAACAATCTTTTTGTAGCAGATTGGAGCATCATCATTGATTTGGCGCAATTGGAGCAGCTGGCACATCCCTGTTTCTTAGCCAATACTACAGCACATTTGGGAATGTTCTACTGCCATATTAAATGTAACTGATATTCAGTAGTAGAACAAAAAAAATCTAATTTAAAGTCTTTCAATGAGCTTAATAACGCTAAACAAAAGCCTGTTGACTGAAAAGAGACTACTGTCATAGTTCTTTTAAACTGATGTAAAAATAAACAAAATTATGATAAGAAACAAAAGTTTTTAAAATTGTTTTAATTATAGATTAATATAAATTTGTAAACTTAATTTACAAATAAATAATTGTTGTATATATAAACAATACTATACAGGTATGCCTTTTTCATGCCTCATGCAATTTACCCCCCCCCCCCCCCCAAAAAAAAAAAAATAAAATAAAATAAAATAAATTACACTGCAAAATTGGCTGAGACAACATTTAAATTCGAAATATTTTTGACCATACAGCACATAAATTTAACTAAATTTCTTTTTTCTGCATGTTTCATTACTGTTATAATAACTGTTCCTAAAAGTGCATAGTACAACTTCTGAAGAGACATTCTAAAAAACTTTGAATTTCTAAATTAGGATAACTTAATTGCATAAAAATAACTTAAAAAGTTGCATCATTCCTGGGGAAAAAAACAAAAACCCAGCCTGTTCAGACTTTCTCCCCAACCCCCATTTTTTTATTATTTGTTATTGACACACTCTCTCTTTTTCCTTAAACTGATTAAAAAAATACAGATTTAAACATTAATAAACTATTTTAACTTGATTTCCAATGACACATTAAAAAATTTTCAATTAAAAATAAATAAATACCAAGTCTTTACCTGAAAGATGAGGAGATTCCTATTATAAACAAAGTATTGTCTACATTAAAAAAAATAAAATTAACAGTTATATTACTGCTCTAAAATAAGTCAGAATGGGTGTAATTTAACTTGTAGTTGACAATAAAAAAAAAAAGAAAAGCTTCCAAGTTTTGACACATGTTTACTATATGTATAAAGAGATTTTGTTTAAAAAGTTTTATATTTAAAAAAAAAAAAAAAATTAAATTTTAAGTAAAATTACTTTAGCTCATTATTAACTTTTAAATAAAATAAGCACCTTTTTAAATTAAATAAATAAAAAATATTTTATAATAGCATTTGCATGCAGCATAACATTTTAAGAAAAATCTTCAAAATATTTGGTTTTTAATTAAATTAACCTATTAGGACTCATACCACCGTTTTTATTTTAAATTATCTTACTTTATGCATTCACATGTAAGTAAAAAAATAGCTTGCTTTGTTAAGAGCTACACCATTTTCTGAAACAGCTTTTGCAAAATTGTTTTTATGAAATTTTTTTGAAAAAAACAAAGTTTATGAATTTGGGGGGGGGGGGGATTCCAGTACTAAACAGGGCTATCAAATTATTTTTTTTTCTATAATCTCCAAACCTTTGTGAACATTTTAGTATAAATTCCAATTTAATATATTGAAAATAAAGAAAGTTATGATTTTTTATCTGAAAAAGCACCATTAAAATAATTGTTTGCAAAAATGCCATTTATGGTCACTTTCCCATTATTTTAATAATTTTTATCTTAAAAAGTATTAGAGATATTGAAGTAAAATTTTATATTGTTAGTTAGAACACTAATGGCTACACTTATAAAAATTTTCAAAGAAATCCGAGACGGTGGGTGATATGGCCTGGTTGATTTGAAATGGAATGACCCAAAACCGAATTTCAGGGTCGTGGCAGCTCCATAGTCTACATTCTTATCACTCGCAAATTTAATGGAATAATTATTCGTTTCATTTTCTTATTTTAGTTGTACATAGAAGACAATGTAGTTTTGATCAATTCTTGCTTAAAACCATTGATTAATTATGAATTTTTGTAAAATACATCGTTAAAGTATATTCCTTATTTCATCATAAGTAATATTCTTAAAGGATAATGTGTACAGGGCTCACTTTTCAAGATGTGCAAGCATTTTTTTTTATTTTCCGAGGGTGCTTTTTTAGGGATTCTTTCTCTAGGCGTTGCTAGATCACAGATTACATCATATTACATGTTTAATTTTTTAATTTAAAAATTTATAGTGACCAGCTATTTTTTCTCTTTTGTTTCTTGGCCTTCTCTCATCACAGATTTCAGCTGAAACAAGAAAAATGACCAGTGCTTCATGCATCAATTATAAAGCACTTTCTTTTACCCTTTGAAAAGGATAAAATTATTCCCACTCTATTGCCCGAGGGCTTTTCGGTCGGATCTTTCGGATAGAGGGGTCGCTAATTGTGGACATGGAACAATGACTGGACCACACACATGCACACACCTCTTTCAACCACATGCTTTCAAATCCGCCGCAATAAAAAGATAAAAAAAGAAAATGTACGATGTTTCAAGAGCTTTCAAGCCTGTAGTCATTTCTTCTTCAAGATAAACAATTTTTCTAATTGTCAAAAGAAATAAATAATTGCACTGCGAATATGTTTTACCACAAAATCTGTGTGGTGTGTGCCCCCTGGAAAGGGCGGGGGAGGGATTGAGTGTTCTTTCTTCTTGGAGTCAGAAGAAAGAGAAATTGCACCACGTGATCAATCACTGGAAATGACGCGGAAAAAGTAGCTTCCATAATGCGCTACAAACTACTAATTTTTTGTAGCGCACTACACGCTACACTACTTTTTTAAAAAAGTAGCGTGCTACACTACAAACTATAAAAAAATGTAGCGACTACTGTAGCGTCGCTACTTGTAGCGCGCCACTCCCCAGATATATGAACATCATGTTGAAATATTGCAATTTATTCAAAATTTAACTCTTGGAATAGTATTTGTATTTTTCAGAAGACATTGCTTTTTTACATTGGATCATTTTGTGATAATTTTTTTATGAAACTTTGTACACCCTCTAAAAAAAGTATTCGAGTGCAAGAACATTTTCGTACGTCAATTTCATATTTAAAGCATGATTCTTAATAAAAAGTGATTAATCATTAACAAAACTGAAATGGGAAATTTGGCTCATAGTCGAATACTTTATTGAATGTCTGTACACACTACACACACAATGAAAACAAAAATTTTTAGAGATCAAATTTAATTTTTTTTTGAGTAGAAGGCACTTTAGTTTTTTTTTTCTTCAGCTTTTTCTGAAAGAAATAAACTAAATGGAAACTTTCAGGGAAAAAGTACAAATCTTTAAATTTGGGGACTTTTCGCGTCTCCAAGAAGTCAAAGCATTTTTGGGGACAAAATGAAAAAAAAAAGACCTAAAATTGGGGACTCTCCTCGAATTTTGAGGATGTATGGTCAGCTTACTTTAAATGTATATGCAATAGTTAAATTTAATGCTCTAAGTATTCCACCAATTGCTAAATCATTGGTACGTTTTTCTTGTTATTTGCTCCCTATTGTTTACCCTTTTGATGAGGTTTGCTGTTCAATAAACATTCTTCGATGATCATTTATGTTTTGGTGTATTATTTTGAATCACCCACACAAACCTGGCAAGGTGAACCTTCTGGGTTATGTTCTTTTTAGGTCCAATTCACAAGACAACCTTTTTTACCATCGTAATTTTACAATGCTAAACATTTTCTTAAGATCTCGGCCATAAAGGTAATCGAACACTACAGTTGCCTCTCACGCATGCATACTGTCAAGTCCGATTACTGTGGTGCCGGGCTCGATCAATGCGGAACTGTGTTGACTGGGCACGTATAGTCTTTAGTGACGAGTCCTGTATTCAACTGTGTCCCGACGAAAATTACAGATGTCCAGGGCAGAGGGGAGGGATCCCGCCCTCGCTATGGCACGCCACACAGGTCCACAACAAGGTATTATGATCTGGGGTGCTATCTCTTGATAGCCGGACCCCTTTGATGGCCATTTCTGGCACGTTTACAGCACAGGAGTACATTGACAACATCCTACGACCGGTTGTGTTACCATTCCTTTTGCAACACCCTCATTGATCTATTAATTAATATGCATCATTCATATTAATCAATCCCTTGTTCATTCAGGAATCCTCTCTCAAATTTTGAGAACTACATTTAAAATAAAGTGTTTTGAAGCCTTCTGGGGTGCAATTGCAGCTGCAAAAAATTTTGTATGCGTCAAACTTTATTCAAGTGTTATCAGTATAGCACTTTTTTAAATTCTTTCTTTTTTCTGTTTGGGGGCCCGCCCTCAGCAGGGAGGGCCCACCTGCCTGCAGACAGTCGGACACCATGGCCCTGCTAGTTGTAAAGGGCATTCACTCGTTAAACATTATAGAAGTGTTCTATATTTATTGTTGAAAAAGAAAAAAAAAAAAAAAAAGACACTTTATTCTCCCCCCCCCCTTTTTTATGTAAAGAACAGGCAACCCCTTGAAGGATACTTCCCAAGTCCATGCTTGAACTTAATAAATTCCATATGACTAGAACTCTGCAAAAGACTAGTCTAGAGGGAAGCAAATCTGATCTCCGCACCCATGGTAACTGTTAGCTACCTACCACAGTGTTTTTGGTTCCACTGACTTTACGAGCACGTATACCGCATGCACTGGGTGAGTTTTCGGCAGTGCCGGGTATCCATCGAACAACCCTACAGACCAGAGCAATGCCGTATATTCTCTACTGAATATTAAATATGGTATTGTAAAATCAATTTTGTTTCAAAAACTGAATATTTATAAGGACGCCACCTCCTGAGACTCTATTTAATTGTGATATTTTCCAAATGAATAAGTACATTGAATAGTAAAATGATACTTTTATTTTTTTTTAAATGTAGGGGCACTAAATCGGTGTTTGCACAAAGGCGCCTGACACACCCGCAACGGCCCTGATCACAGTAGTTTTTTAATCGCTAAGTAATTTTATTTTTCAAAACCAAAAATTTCACATATTTAAATCAATGGATATTTATTAATTTGATGAATGAATATCTAAAAGATAAAAACTGAAAGACAAAATCTAAAGGGAAAAAAAAGATCTTGTTTAATCACAGAATTAATGTCTCTAAATAAAACCAAACATTTAGAATTAGTAGTAGTAAAAAATTTGGAGAGTAGCGAGTTCTGTACTATAAACCTACTTTTTATTTATGCAAACCACTGAATTTATTAAGAACTAAATTTTAAAATTAAGAGTTAGTAGGAGATAGAAGTTCAGGACAATATGATTAGAATTAATGAAAATCATAAAAGATGTTGGCTTACCTATATCATTCTTTAATTAGAATAAATGAAATAAGAAGCATATCACTTTTCAAACTAAATAAAATACTCTTGAAATTCAAAAGATTTGTTCAAACGAAATATCTATTTACTAATGCTAAAATTTTCAACTACAGGTCTGATCTACACTTAAAAAAAGGGTTCCCTCGATTATAAATTATAGATACACACACACACACACAAAAAGCATTACCAAATTAATTGGAAGAATTTTAAAGTTAAACTAATCCAAAATTTATGATAGTATTGATCAGATATGATATATTGATAGTAAATCATCAAAATAGCATTGAAGAATTATGAAAGATTACTATAAATTTCTATTAAACTAATTCCTTACGTGTGCGATCTCACGTGAATGGAGAAAGATGGAAACAAATAGACCCCCCTCCTGAAAACTTTCTCAGTGTCACGTCTTCGTAACAATTTCTCTGTAGGGTCAGAGCTTCTATGTTTTAGAATTCTTTGGGGAAATCTAAAAGAGGAAGCTGGGAGGAAGGAATGCTTCTTCCAATTTTGACTGGCACCGGACATTTAAGATCTTTCGACCACCAAGGAAGGAGTGTCTGAGGAGTATTGTTTTTACTTCCTTGTACGGAGTATAAGAATCGCTGAAGCTTTGTGACCACCAAGCTCACGGCATTTGCCAAATCTTATCAGGATCTGATTTGTTGTGGATACCTACTCCGTTGTCTGGAGAACTTGAAGTTCATTCTTTTCATTTCAGATCACAGGCGAGACTAAATATCCGGTATTGTAATTTTTGTGTCAGAATATCTAATCTCATTTTATATCAGCACAAGTTAGTAGTTGCAACGATAAGCCTGAAGTAATATCAGAAGTTAAGTGATTAAGAATGTTATGAGATTCCAAGTCGATGGGAATAATTAAGTTGTGTTTTACAGGAAATATTCAGACAAATAAGATTGTAATTGAAAGCTTGAAAAATTCAGATTAAAAAACTAAAAATGCAATTTATTTAAATATTATAAAACTCTGTGGATTCAGAATTTTTATTCTGGTGGTGTACATTAAAAGTACCTGAAAGAACTTACATATGATTCGATTTTATTCTATTTCAATTTGAGAAATAAAACATTTTATAAAAATAAGTATGCAAATTTATACCCGATTTAATTTAGAGGAAGTGCATATCTGTTATCTTTGTTGCATTTATAGTATCAAGTAAAGCAGCATTTATGTGAAATAAATTGCTCAAATAAGGTGCGCAGTGGTTGAACAGCATGGTTTACACTCCAGGTATAGCCCAGGACCCGTACAACACGGAATGTATCTACGGTGTTATAGGGGGATTTACTGTACATGTTATATTGCAAATATACCTCAAAATAAAAAAAGACTGAAAGTGAAGTGTGCGCTTTTACATGTCTGAAGATACAGAACATATTGCTCTCAAATCACAAAGTTTGATTATCCTGCTTACTTATGTTTCCCCCCCCCCCCTTCAGGTACGACAAAAAGCACATTTCAAGATATGCAAAATTTTTATTAACAAGCACATGTACTATATATATATGTACACTTATATATACAGTTACTATATGTATGTTACAGATAAGCAATGAAAACTGTTTATGTAAAGAAAAATAAAAACAACCTAGAATAGAAAACTAAAAGTTATGCAAAGAACAAAAGGGGACAGGGAAAAAAAAAAAAAAAAAAAAAAAAAAGTAAGTCTGCCAGAATATATTAAGAGCACAAAAATAATGGTCCCACGCAGAAAGGCAATTGACAAGAAAAAGGAAGGAGCAAGATAAAGAGAGGAGCTAAGCACATAATTTTTCTCTATATTGCACAGCTAAAAAGGAGTATTTACATTTGATAAAAACTGACAAGTTAACAAAGAAAAGGGGTGGGGGAAACTGCTGTGACTGCCTATATATTGAAGTTGCTGACTACAAAGGATGTGATATTCTCATCTCCTAGTTAAGATTATTAACTAACAAAGCAACATACAAGGAGAGCTCATTGATTTCAAGGCACAATATACACTAAATACAATAAGGGTCCTGCCCATTTTATAGATAACTTACACATACATTTAGAGAAATGGGAAGAATGCTGAGAACCAGAAACAAAACACATTTGTATTTAGGATTACATTTGAATGATTTTTATTCACAATTTGCACCAAGAAGTAGATTTGTAAGTGCATCCACCATGTGTGTGTGTTTTTGCACTTTTCGTATAGATTGAACTGGCCATCATTTTTATATA
Source organism: Cheiracanthium punctorium (assembly GCA_038373885.1). NCBI lineage: Eukaryota > Metazoa > Arthropoda > Arachnida > Araneae > Cheiracanthiidae > Cheiracanthium > Cheiracanthium punctorium. The sequence goes on from JAWZYV010013818.1 coordinate 37,844, forward strand.
TTTTTTACACATTACACAAAACAGTAAAAAACATTTATGAAAATTTCACTTTTAAAAATCTTTTATATAAACAGACCAAGTCAAAATATATAAGATCAAATTGCAAGTTACTCAAAATACAGTACAGGTATTATTTGACATTAAAGTTTCAATGATATTTTGATTAATACTCAATATCCCAATGAACATTCATGAAACATCTTTACAAACTGAAAGGAATATGCTTTACACTTTACATAAATTAGCTACTTTATTTAACAGCTGCCAATAATTAAGCTGCTAAGATCAATTGTTCAACTTCATGAAACCAAAAAGCAGTCATTTATTGTATAATATTATTCAATTCAAAAATACCAACTAATGACTATGACTACTGTAAGAAAAAAAAAAACCCCAAAAAACCCCTACTATATTGCTTAAATGTGTGCATTTTAATTCATATACTTAAATATAATTATGTGTCAAATGATCCTATACTGTATTTACCTAGACATAACTGAATAATAATATCAATTGTAGTGAGAAATAGGCTTTAAACAAATCCATGTAATGCTAAAGATGCATACAAATTAAAAAAGGTAGTTTAACACAAATGAAGATAAATTAGTAGAGTAATTTCACTTGATTATGAAATTGCTTTGATAGAAATTTAACTGCTTTCATATTTAAGAAATATTGTGCAATCCTGTTAGGGATTGTTGCAATGACATAAAAAGTGCATGAAATTAGCAGCAACAATTGCAGTCAAGTGTGAGGCATATATACAAAAGGCCATTACTGACTTGGAAATGAGACTTAAGAAGGTGATGGATTAAAGCATCCACCATAAGTTTACCTAAAAAGAGCTAAGGACAAAATGTCTTATGTGCCATTAAATTTAGAATATCTTTCACGTGAAACTAACAAAAATTACAAGCACAATACACCATTGATCATTTTATTACAAATGTTGTCCCATAAAGAAATAAAAAAGCACCTGGCTTAATTATATTAACAAAAATAACTACACAGCATAAGAATTAACTTTTTCATACACTATTGGTCAAGAAATTTTTCATTACACTGATTTTTTTTATTTTTAAATGATTACAAGTCCTTTTCAATCGTTGTTTGAAAAATATAGATTACAAAAATAAATGTTTCAAATCAAGTAACAGATAAATCTGTACACTTCAAGAATATTCAACAAAACATTTTACTAAGTATTAAACTTCACTATTAAAAAAATTTCTACAGCATGATTTGTGACATCTAAAAACTAATTAAAAGCAACAAACATAAGCTACAGCCCTTTGCAACACAATTGGCAACTCACTGTTTTGTTTCTAGTTCAAGGAAGAAAGAACAAAAGAAAACTAAAAGGAACTTTTTTTTAAGTTGTGCATTAATGGTTAGCATATATAAGGCACACATTGAAACTTTTATTACGCAAGTTCCAAATAAAAGCCAGTTTTGGCCTTTGGCACTTTGACTTAAAGGAACATACAAATTCCATAGTCACATCAAACTTAATTAAGAAAAGGGGAAAAAATAAATTAAACATGATTATAGTGAATGCCAGAGAGAGAGAGAGAGAAAAAAAAAAAAAATCATAACATTTTCAGGGCTAGGTAAACCTTTTCTTTAATCAGGTGTTGATTAAAGAAAAGGTTTACCCTATGAAAATTTTTGATAGAAAGGGGGTGAATGTAGGGAAAAAAAAAAAAATCAAATAGTTCCAACATTTAATTAAGAACGAACACTAATATTTCTGCCAAGTTCAAAACCTAAATTCAGACACTTTAATAAGGAATTAGAAACCTTTTAAGTAGAATTATTAAAAATGCATGATTCAAAAGAAAAAGAATCATGCATTTTAAAAAATTAAAAAAATAGTGTTTTAAATATTTAATTTGATATGCTAACATCATAATGTTTACAAATACAGAAAATCAACTATACTAAAGAGAAATGTTCAAATGCATGTATTTTTCTTTTTTTCAATTAAACTATTTCAAAATTTACAACGTGCATGAGATTACTTTAATGTTATCATAGACCTACACCTCAAATATATCAAGAGCAGTTGATTTGAACTGCAAAACAAATATTAGTCCCATGAATACTTTTCAAAGGTATGTAATGTGGGTGGATGCATCAAAGTAAATTTTAAAATAAAACTGTGCATTTATTCAAAAATTGCAGAGGGACTTATAAAAGGCTCATGTGTTAGCAAATCAAAAACCAACAAAAACAAATTAGTTATTCACAAAACCGTTTACAACATTTGCAGAGTCTACAGCAGAAGTTTCATTTGATGCAGATTCAGATTTAGTTACATTTTCATTATTCTGTCGGAGCTGACCCATATTTCCTCTAAAACGACCACCACTTCGATAATGATTATTTTGTCCCCTTCTATTATTTCTATTCATGTTTCTATCATTTGGAAACACTGGACCATCATGGACTCTACCATCTCTTTCTTGGTGGGAGTAATTTCTGTAGTCATTATTGTAATCATAACTATAATTGTTCCTATTGCCCATATTATTTCTATTATTAGGTCTGTAGTAACCATAACCTCCTCGAGGACCTTTATAACCACCACGATTTCCACGATTATTTTGAAACTTCGTATTTGAAAATACGCGAGAACGACTTTCAGTGGGATGTGTTCGAGTTGTAGGAGCAGGAATATCCTAGAACAAAAAACATGAATTAATAAACCAATAAACTATCTAACAAGAACTGAAATTTTAAAAATACATTTGTAACACAGATAAAAAAAAATTATAAAAGTATGTATCTTATAGAATTTATATTTTATACAACAAAAACACTTCAGTCTTTGTAAAAAGCACACATAAGATGTTATAGGTAAGAGGATACGCACGTTTCAACCAAAAATTGTTTTGGCCTTCGTCAGTCCAAGCCCTTCGTTGCAAGCAACACAGGGAACTCCCTGTGTTGCTTGCGTTGCCCTGAGTTCCCTGTGTTGCTTGCAACGAAGGGCTTGGACTGACGAAGGCCAAAACAATTTTTGGTTGAAACGTGCGTATCCTCTTACCTATAACATCTTATGTGTGTTTTTTACAAAGTTTTTTATTTACTTCAGTCTTGTAACTAGAAAACAGACTCACAGAATTCACAGCAGTTATAATTTGTATACATATAAAATATCTGCTCGTGTAATACAAATTTAATGTTCCAGGAAGTGTCTATCATAACCCGGGTGGGTTTTATTAAGATTTTTTAATAGTATAACATTTTTTGGATTTAAATTTTATGGTTTTATTTCAAACCAGAATAAATTTAGTGAAAAAAAAAACTTTCATTACAAAATAATAATTAATTCATTAATTAAATGTAAAAATAACTTCAACTTTAATGCAGTACTATCTTTTTCTGCTGATGTTTATAAAGGGCTCCTAATTTGTTTTATGACCATAGATAAAAGTATATGGTTCACATAGAAAAATATGTTGTTTTTGATTGGCTGTTTTCTATTACTTTTAAATTTATGAACTTTTTAATTTTTTTTACCTTTATGTTTTTTAAGTCATAGTTATATTTTCTAGTTAGAATATAAGTCAGTAAAGCCTTTGCAGGCCAACTTACTGAAGATTTTTGCTTTGAATATACATTCCTTTTTAATTTAAAAAATCTAGAATTAATATGTCTGATATTAAATCCCACATAAACAATGTGTAATGAATCAGATTTATATTTCTCAGTACTAAAGTAATGCAGCAACTAATAGAATACAGGATGGTTTAATGAACCTGAATTCATTCTTGAGATGCATGCTTGTAAGCTGTAAGAGAGAGACATGTCCCATTTTTCTCTTATATGGGAAAGGATTTTTTTTTTTTTTTTGTCACTATACTGATAATTACATATTTTATTCGTATTTAAAAACTTATTCATTAAAGAGATAAATTACTAAGTTATCCCTACCTGCATTTTACACCTGTTCTGTTCATTTCAAAACAAATATTGCAGATAGAATTGGCTCAAGGTATTATTTTTAACAAGGTTATTATTCTTTATGTTGAAGTTGGAAAAATTATAAAAAAATTAAACTGGCATATTTATATTTATCTAATATAATGCACTAAGTTATGCAGGTAATATTATATGTATTTAATGTCAAATAACAAATGATTAAATGAAAGAAAGGAAAAATTTTGATAATTTTTAATAAAACCCAAAAACCCCACTTCTGTGTGGGTTTTATTAGGTTTTTTTAAGTGGGTTTTTTTTTGGATTTGTGGGCGGGTCTGAAACCCTGATCATAATTTTAATGTTTCTTTAATATTAACCAGGGGGAAGGGGAATCCCGGATCCTATTTTTGTAAATTTTGATATAGTGAATTTTCACGCCAATTTTTGTAAATTTCACTTTTTTTTCCTTAATTTATAAGACAAATTAAAATATACAGTAAGATGCCAATGAAAGGTTGTTTTAATTGATAGTAGTTTTGTGAAGGGGCTGTAACAGTTCATAAAAACTGTAGTAATATATCTCAATATCCTCTTGATTATCCAGTCTTAGGGTTTTTACCCCCCCCCCCCTAGGTTTTTACCAATAAAAACCCAAATTTTAGCATGTCCTGGTATAAACAAATCATGCAAATTACTGTTATTTTATAGTTCAAATTTATTTGATTTACAATATCGGCATACTGTGCTATTTAACATTTTGTGAAACTGATATTTGCTTTGGTAGCATATCATTATTTCATTTAATACATAATAGTACTAAAAAACATTAACTATTGTCCTGATGTTGTAAAAGTTAAGATGAGTTATTGAAAAGCTCTGTAATACTACATTTGAAGAATGTTAAGAATTATTTCAGCACAATTTCACCCGTAATCAAAATGTCTAGAGTGACCATATTTTTGTATGCTGTAACTATCAAAGTGATTTATTAACATTTTGAGTCTGGTGCCATGGTACTAAACATTTACTCTGCGAGAAGGTATTTTGCAGAATCTAGATTTTTAACCTCTTTCATTGAAATATTCTTTTGTAAAACTAACAGGAGAGAAAAGTACACCTGTTGGAATAGGGAAGGAACCCCAAGGACAGGAGTAAACCCGGGTGCCAGCTTTTGGTTGAAAACATTTCATGGGATGACTGTCGTTCCAGTCGGATTCTTAAGGTTAACAATGTACACTCCCTGACATTGAAAATGCAACACCCATAAGGAGTGGCCAGAAAGTGTTGAAATTCAGCAAGCAGAGAGAGCCAGCAATGAACAATAAGATCTTTATTTAAAAATGATATGCATAATACAGAGGGAGAGCAGCGTCGTTTTAGTAGGTTGTCGGACCACCGCAGACGGCTATACACGAAGCAAGACGTCTAGGTACTTAGTCAGTGAGAGTACGGATGGCATCCTGAGGAATGTTCCTCCCATTCCCTGTCAACCATTCGCCACAGTTTGTCTTCTGAACGGGCTAGTGGCAGGGTCTGCAAATGGCGTCCAATCACATCCCAAATGTGTTCGATTGGAGACAGATCAGAAGAGTACGGTGGCCAGGGAAGTGTCTGTACACCTTGCAGAACACATTGGCTGATGCGAGCAGTGTGCGGTTGAGTTTTATCGTGATTATACACTGCATTGGGAGTCGTTTGAAGGTAGGGGAGTGTCACCGGCAGCAGCACATCATCCATATATCATTGAGCCACCATAGTGCCCCGAATACGAACTAGAGGTACCTGGAATCATACGCAATTGCTCCCCAAACCACAATGCCACATTGTCGCGTTCTACAATTGTTGCCGGATTGGATCTGTTTCTACATCGACGCCACACTCGTACACTGCGACTATCACTGGAGAAACAGAAGTGTGACTTATCTGAAAACACGACCCTGTGCCATTCTGTCGTCCACGTTGCTCTAGCCTGGCACCATTGCAGTCATTGGTGTCTATGTTCTCGAGCAAATGGCAGTCTTCTTAATGGATGCCATGAGTGCAGGCCACTAGCAACCAATTGATAGGAAATGGTTCTGGTCGATATAGGAACATCCAAGGTGTTTTGAATATGTTGCAGAATGGAGGTTGAAGTAGCTTGCGGGGCCGCCGCCACCGCTTGTCGGTGGATGCGTCGATCCATGCGTGCTGACGCCACACTGGCTGCACTGGCACCTCTTAAACGTGCCACATTTCCTTGTTCCATCTTCGCCACAGCCGGTGTACAGTGGACACATCTCGGTATGTGTCTGCTGAGACTGCTGAATGGACCAACCTGCCCTTCTCAGTTCGATCACCATGCCCCTCCTAAAATCGCCGGTCTGCTGGAACTGCCTCTGCTGACAGCGGCCTGGCATTCTTTGGTTACATGTGTCCTCTGAGAAAAGAATAAAATTTCTACGAGAATTTCACTAGTAGCAATACTTTCACGAAAATTGTCCGTTCTACCGGTTCCTTGCCGTATATCTTTTTCCAAGTGCACTGGCAAGCTGCCAATTTTACATCATTAGCATAACTCGGCAAGGTGCATTTACCCTGAAATTTGCATATTTTCTGACCACTTCTTCTCAGTGTTGCATTTTCAATGTCACACAGTGTATGTAATGAAAACAAAATCTTACCTTTTTCACAGTAGGGAGCTCATCTTCAACTGCGTCTAGAATATTTGCAACATCTAAAATGGAAAGAAAGAAATTATTAGCATTATTATTTAGGCAAGTAATCTAATGAAATGAGAGTTACATATTTATATTTTTGTCTTTTATGCAAAAGCATATAATTTTTTATAAGCACAGTTTTTAGTTGTTGGATCCTTGAAATACACTAATTAACGGATTCCTGCATTTGGAGATGTGTTTTAACACAGTCAGTTTTTAAAAAAATAGTTTCTGTTCTACAAATAGCTCTTGCACTAGCAAAAGACCCCATAAAATTTAGAACCCTTGCCTCCCCAATTTTCAATAGTTACTTTGGTTTGCATTTATTTTTACTTTTTTTTTTAAAAGACAACTTTTAGATAATTTTTCATTTTATACAAAGGTGTTTAACTGATTTAGACATTCAAGCATGTGATGCATAACTTAATTATCTTATTAACTCTGAAATATATTTAAAACAAAAGATAAATGAGATATTATCTAAAATAACACAAAATCTGTGACAAGAAAACATTGGTGACAGTCCTATAAACTTCCCCCCCCCCCCCCTCACAGTTTAATGAATATAGAATTTTTTTCGGAAGTCTTAAAACCACGATAGAGTTAAGCCATGAAATTCAAAGTGCAATATTGCAAGGAACAACTGTATTTTCATACAAAAGTTTTCTGAAAATTTCTTCACTGTTATAGCTTTATCATTTATTATATTGTCTAGTACAGCTTGTGAAAAGACACCCTAAAAATTTTCAAGAGCCATTACTATACATTGACTGTGCTATTACAGTACATACTTATAGGATTGTATTCACTATGTATCTTAAAACAAGCTCATAACATAATTAGTTGATTTGTATTTATGCAGCAAGTCATGCAGTTTTTCCAAACCATTCTTAAATCCACATACCATTTTTGTCAGCAGTTGAATCAATTTCTTCATTTGCGAGCGATGATGATGGGCTAGGCTCTGGATTATTCTGTGATGCAGGAGTATTGCTTAATGCAGAATGGGAACGTTGGCTATATACATTCTTTACTGGATGAACTAAATATACATTAAAACAAATTTATTAATATATGTAATTCTTAAAAATAAATAAATGAATTACTGCAATACAACATTTATCTTGAAACTGAATGATACCTACAGAAATTTTACAAAATGTACAGAACCTCATTAAAATGTTATAATACAGATTAGTAAGAGTTTAACAGAGAACCATTTTTCCTTTAACACAGAGGATTGCAAATAGTATTCGGAGTTACACTCACAAATTTCTGTAGTTTAAACAAGTTATGCAGGGGTCGATGGAAACGAAAATTGGGTCCATACCTGCCAATCTAGGAAAATTAACATCAGTAAAATTTTGTTCTTATTTCAGTAAATTACCACTTCACATCAGTAAAACTAGTTTCATTTTTTGTTAATAACTAGTGCTGTTGTTACTACTTGTTAAATTAAGTATATTCCTCGTGAAAATGTTCGTTAATTATTATGGGGGGAGGGGTTAAAAAAATGAAATTTAATATGAATCAGTTTTTATTCTAATGGAATTTTGGCATTTTAAATGAAAGAGTACTAAAGGGAAAATATTTACTCTAAAGCAGGGCTTCCCAACGTGTGGTCCGCAGACCCCTTAGGGGTCCGCCGGCTTTTTTCTAGGGGGTCCGTGGCCACCTTTGAACAGTGGCTGCGGTTCCCAAGTGTTGACCCGCAGGTAGTTTACAGGGTGAGTAGTCAAATTTCAATTGAAAAATCAAGCACTTTTAAGCACTTTATAAGCACACTTTTAAGAAAAATCAAGCACGTCATCATCAAATTTTTTAAGCAACAGATCAGTAGCGAAGCCAGGAATATTTGCAGGGGGTGGCTGAGAACTTAAAACTTAGAATGCAGTATAGCTTATAAAAATCAATAATATATATAAAGATATATTCTTTCTTTTTGAGGGGGGGGGGGTGCCCCCCCCCATTTTGGCCTAAAAAAGTTTGCATATAAAAATGAGTAAGAAAAGGAAGAAAATTTTTAAAAATCCTAAACCGAGTTTAAAATCTTTGAAGTTGGAAAAACATACTACAGAAAAAATAAATAAATTGGCTTGGGTCTTCATTTGAACATCAAATTCCTGAAATCAAGAGGAACTTTCAAATACACTATCATAGGAATCTGAAAAAGCTTTTGAAATTATTCACGAATACGTAATTTTCTCCAAATCCTATGTTCACTCATTTCGGGGATTGCTGCAGCCCCATCAGCAACACTCTCGCTACACCCCTGCAACAGATGAAAACAATTTAAGCTTACTTCAGGGATGCTACAGCTAAAACCCCAGTTTGTCTCAGCATCGTCTCAATCAAAATCCCTTTTTGTCTCAATTAAAATTTCTTTTTGTCTCAGTATGTCTCAACTGAAATTCGTTTTTTTCTTTCAAGTCTGTCTCTCTCAACTAATTTCATTTATTTTATCTCTCTCTACTTATCTCTAAAAGAAAATTTTTTAATCTGTTTCCCCCTTCAGCTTCTCCAAGCTCTTTTGCAATGGCCTGAATTTTTTGGGTGGCCACCTCATTTTTTAGTGGAACAAGCCTGAAATCATAATAATTGCAACTGCATTTTACACATGCTTGGTTTCAATGAAATTATCATTAAGATGCCAAATTTAAAAAGTCTTGCGTAAAATGATAAAAATCGGTGGAAATGTAAAAAAACGGGAGTTTCACGTAAAATTGTAAAAATCGGTGAAAAAGTGCAAATTTGAAAATTACTAATATAATTTACGGAAGAAACGCCGAATCCACGATCTCTCCCCCCCCCCTACCACTGAAAAAAAAAGCATCGACCTGGGATATATTTCGTGAGCGGGGGGAGAATAAATGGTGAAAATATCTCCTTTTATCCCCCTTCCCATATAATGTTTTTAAGTATTTACCGCTATTTTACGAAGCTTACGATTTCCATTTTCGAATTAATGTGTCCGATTTCATATAAAACATATCAATTTTTATATTCACAAAGGCGAATTTCTAGAAATAAATAAATAACTTGTAAAAAACTTCTTGCATTCGCTAAAAGTTCGGAAGCGAGCCGATGAGAAGGCTCCAGTCAAATGTAAACATTTTTTTTTTTCCCCATTGACGGCCAGCTGTTGATTATGTAGTGAGCGTGCTTCAGCAAATTGTTTGTTTTAAGCTTTGTATGTTTCTATTCCTTTATTACTTTTGATATTTATAACATAGGGATTTATTTTAAAAGCACTCAACGTTTCCCGAGCTTGCCAGTTACTCATAGTTGATTTTTTATCATAATAATATCATAAGGCAGTGTTTATTCGGTAGAGTGCTCCTTCACAAGACGCAAAGCCACATGGCGAAAAAACATAAATAACTTATAGATAAACTTTTTTTTTTCTTTGGGGGAGGAGTAGAATGATTAAACTTGCATCAGGTGCAACAGACTAGTTTTGGTTGATATTCAGTATTTTAAGAACAACTAGGCCCGGACTGGCTCTTATGGCTGCAAGTGTGAGTCAGCATTACTATTGTCATGATCAACAGGGAACCACCTGCACCTGCTTTTAGGCACGCTCTTCCGGTTTCAAGAAGAATAAGCGATGGGATGGGAGGGAAAAAGTTGTTCTCGTTATCGGCGTAGTGTTTATAAAGGTTTCTGCCGGAAGCTGAGAAAAAAATAAGCACTTCCTTGCAAATTCAAGCACCTTAAGGGAATTTATGTAAAAAATAAGCACTTTCAAGAGTGCTTGAAAACAAATTTTAAAATCAAGCACCTTTTAAGCACTTTTCAAGGCGCTACGCACCCTGGTATAGTGCCGGTGCTCGACTTTCTGAAAACTCTGGGGGGGGGGGGGGAAAGGGGGTCGCGTGCGCACCGACTGACAGGGGCCCGCCGTGGATTTTTGCCTGAAAAAGGGGGTCCGCCAGCTAAAAAGGTTGGGAAACCCTGCTCTAAAGGATTGAATTGAAAACCTGACCATACCCTATTTAAGAAAGCTTTTTTTTTTTTTTTTTTTTTTAAACTTTCTTTATTGGTTTCCTTGAGAGAGGTGGGATGGAGGTAAAAAGTTAAATTCAAAATAGGAATTAATTTTTACTCATACAGCATTGGACATTTAAATAAACAAGTGTTAAAGAGAAAATATATATTCTCTGGACGGATTGAAAAGATTACAACGAAAAAAATTGAGAACTTCGAGATTTGACAAACAATCCATAAAATTACTCGTCATATCTGTACATCAGTAAATTAACACTAAAATCCGTATATTTTACGGATGATCTGTAAAAGTTGGCAGGTACATGGGTCCATTTTGCAGCCCCTTCACAAAATTGAAATTGATTAAAACGGCCCCCTTCACAAAATTACAATCGATTAAAACAAACCCTTCACAAAAATAATTTCGATTAAAATGGCCCTTCATCGACATTTTAATCTGTTTTATCATCATTTTGAAGTATTAAAATTTACAAAAATAAGTAATTACCACAAAAATGGGACCATGGGAAAAATTCCTGTATTGCGACTACTGTTATGAAATTTAACTTTGTTTCAATTTTCTGGGATAAACTTTGGATGAGCATGAAGAGACAGAGATCACCTCCCAAGAGAATGGGGGGAGAGAGAGAGAGAGAGAGAGAGAGAGAAGAAGATAAATGTTCTTTAATGAGGTCTGAGATTGCCAACCTTTCTGGGAAAAGTGCCACTTTCTAAGGGAAAAAAAACGTGTGCTGCTACCAGTTTTATGAAAATATTAAATACTTTTGCTGATTATGGGATTTTTATATCCAAATATCGTTTTATTTTAAAAATAAGTGTGAGTAGTGAAGATTTACTGAACAATAAAATTAAATATAAGTACAAACTAATTCTTTATTGTTAATAAACATTTCTGCTGGTTAAGTCAGTTTCACTAAATATATACTAAAAGAAATAGTTTGAAATATTTAATTCTAAATAAGTACTAATCAGCCAGTATAATTAGTAACCTCATCAATATAAAAAAGTCGCCAGTTTAGTAGCCACTTTCTTAATTTTAGTTGCCAAATAAGTTGCATTTTTGCATGATTTTGTGGTTGAGAAACAAACGTACACCATTTAGCTTCATTTAAGAAGTAATTAATAACATGATAAATTAAAAAACCCCCCACGAGTCATAACAGAGCATACAGTACATTTATTTTCAGAGCACGATTAAAATAACAGATTAGAATGTTTGATAAATGACCAATCGCAACTTTGAAAAGAAAGGAAGATGGCAAAACTGAAGTCTGATTTTCAAATTAATCGCTTGGAGTAAGATGCAAGTATCCAAAAGCCCAAGTAGCCATATCTTTAAATTAGTAGCAAAAGTCGCCTTTTTAGTCTGCGGTAGAGACCTTGCAATTCCACTCTTAAAGTACTAGTCAACAAATGTTGAAAAGTTCCAAATAATTTGCACAATCTTATAGTTTTATACGTAGCATTTCTCAAAAAATTTTTTATAGGTTTCTGATTACAATATAAATAATATTATTTGTTTACCTTGTTTTTTTACTGTATTTAAAAAAAAAAAAACTTTGTTGAGGTGAGGTTAAACAGTAGTTTTTGTATTATGACCTAACCTCAGCAAAATTCTGTAACTGCACAACCTGGGAACCAAACTGTGCAGTTTTAGGGTCTCTTATGGTATACAAGTAGAGTGAAACCTGCTAAAGTGACTACTTTGGGAAAGAGACCACCTGTCCATAGTGATTACTTATGTGCAATTTCACTTTACAACTACCGTGCTTAACCACCTAAGGTGACCAGTTGAGTTCTTCTCAAGAGTAGTCACCTAAGTTTCCACTACTGGGCTAACTCTATTACTGTGTTTCTACTTCCATTACTGTGTTTTTACATATACTGCATAAGCTAAAAACACAGTAATTTGTATAACAGTTCTGAGAAGCAAAATAGTTTCAAATGTAAGTAATGTTAAAAAAAAAAGTTCATTTATTAAAAACAATTAGCCTTAGTGAAGTTAACATTTTTTGTAAAGATAAGTAACGAGCATAACAATGACATAAAAGATTTTTCAACAAACCTCTGCTGGAAGCATTTATGATACTTCGAATATCGGACAAAAATTAAAATTTTCAGATATTGGTCTCATAAAACTAAAAGCGCATTCAACTTGCTTCAACTATTCAAGCATTTTTTTTTTTTTTAAATAAGTGCTAATGCATGTCTTTCAAAGAATAATTTTTTTGCAATGACAACTTGAAGGTGGCAAGCTATGGTTGAGCCTTAAAAGTGGCATAAAATATTGATTTTTTTTTTTTTTTTGTGACCTTGCAGCAACAACTTGCCACAGATTTCTCATGTATTTCATAAACTTCAATCCTCTAACATTCCAGATATGAAACAAATTTCGTAGCAAGTTGTTTCCACAGAGTTTTTGACCATAGCATTTTTTGTCTGAGAAAAATGCCCATCTTCTTGTGCTGCACGGTCTTTTTTTGGGGGAGTGGTGGGCATAAAAATGAACAACTCAACTTTGGAACGAAATACTCTGGATTTGCTATGTTAATAAGACAAATACAGTAGAACCTCGATCCATCGTTTTTCATGGGGAGGGTAGAAAAAAATGATGAAGCGGGAAAACGACCAATGCGGGTTAAGTCAAAATACGAAAAAAAGAATGCTTATGCATACACGCAACGACTGTACACCAACAAGTACTAATTTTTACAAAATTGTAAAACAAATACATCGAAGATGAAAATTATAAGTGATATTTGTTTTTAAAAATCAGTAATTTTATGTTAAGTTTTTCAGCATTTTTAAAGTTCAACATCACAGATTTACAATACTCTTCTGGTCCTTTTCTGCGATTACACGTTTGTATAAAAAAGTCCATAAAGTTTCAAATCCGTTATTTCTTCAGAGATGCTTCGTAATAGTGTGGCTCAGCCTCATCGGTATGAACAATATCCTCTGCTTTGCCATGATTTTAATTTTTTTGCATAATCACACATTTCTTCCATGTTTAGGGTACCACATGCCACAACGTCTTGATTAATGGATATATAATCATTCAATTTCACGGTATGCATACCCTCTGCTACATGCCACCACTGTTCATCTGATTATCATCAAACCAAGAAACAATTAAAGTTTGTATGCCATATGGATCCACTTAATCTTCCAATTCATTTTGGTCAGGTGAAAAATTTTACAACGATGAATGCGGGAAAGTCACTTTTTGACGAACGATAAATGCGGGTTTCTTTAACATTATGTAAATACAATTTGTGCAGGGACCATAGAAATAAAACGATCAATACAGGAAAACGATGAATGCGGGAACGATAGATCGGGGTTCCACTGTAACAACTGGCAGGGTGTACACCATTGTCAGGAGGCGAAAACAGTATCATTAGTAGCCTGACTGACAAAAAAGGCACCAGTTTAGAAGCCATTTGCCAAGAAGTTGCCAAAAAAGTACCATTTTTTCATAAATTTGTTGTTAAAAAATAAACATATGTCACTTAACTTCAGTTAAGAAGGTATGAATAAAATAAGAAATTAAAAAATTCTATGCGTCATATAACAGAGCTCAGAGAATATAGTACATTCATTTTTATAGTAGGACTAGCTGAAGTACCTGTTCTTCGCACGGTAATGAATGGACTTTATGACTTATGGGGGAGGCCCAAAAAGGGCCAGGCACCGCAACCATGGCTCTATTTGAATGGACTTTGATATTACGATGTGTTGTGATTACTATTTATTGTAATAAAGAGATATAGCAAAATGGATATCGTGTTATATTGTGTTGAATAATCATGCATACCGAATTTCAAGGCAACCGTTTATACGGTGCAGAAGGCGATGCGGTGTAGCGCAATCTCGTGGCGAGTTTTAGCAAAACGGATATGGCGAAAATATTCTTCGCATTCAGATATCGATGAATACGAAATTTCATGACGATCGACTACACAGTCCTGAAGTTCATGTGTTGACGCGACATCTAGTGGCAAGTTATAGGAAAATGGATAGCACCAAACTCTTCTCCATGTTCAAATATCTATGTATACCTATTTTCATAGCGATCATTCGCACAGTCAAGAAGAGATACACTGCAGGGCCATCTAGTGGTTAATTAAAGTAATGATTTGCTACAGCGCCGTCATGTGGCGAATTATAGCAAAATGGATAACGCCAAAATATTCTCATTGTTCAAATAGCTATGTATACTGATTTTCATAGCCACCGTTTGAATGGTCAAAAATTTGGCCTGCTGCAGCGTCATCCAGTGGCGAATTAAAATAATAATGCATTGCAGTGCCATCTAGTGATGAGTAACATCAAAAGTAACACAGTTAGAATATATTCTTCGTGCTTAAATATGTAAGTATAAAAATTTTTATGCCGACCGGTCGAACGGTATAGAAGTTGATGCGTTGCAGCGCTATTTAGCGGTAAGTTACAGCAAACGGATAGTGAAAAATATTCTCCATGTTCTAATATCCGCGTGTACCAAATTTCATCGAAATTCGTTGGACGATATTCGCATAGCAAACGGCTAAACGGAATAGAATTCAACGTTCTGCTGCGCCACCTAGTGGCAAGTTAGGGGAAAACGGATAGCATACAAACCTTCTCCGTGATAAAAGACTTAGGTGAACCAAATTTCATGGTGATCGGTGAAACGGTGCTGGAGTTTTTCAACCTCCTACACACATACCAACATTCATTTTTATCTATAACCAGTCTTATTATACGTACAGCATAATTTTTTGGATCTAATTTAAGTTCAATTTAAATTTATGCAGTTTTTCAGTAAAAGTTGTTATATAAATTAATTACTGTGTTTTATATATATAAATAAAAGCAGTATTAAAATATGGTTCTTCTGAAGCAGTAACTTTAATTAAATCAGATCGGATCAGACCAGTCAAGCTCTAAATGATGTTTTAAAAACAGGCTGGACCATTCCTAATATTTTTATTTTGGTTATGAGCTGGGCTGAGGTAACTGTTATATGGGCCCGGGCCAGGCCGGACCTTGAAATTTTGGGTTTGTGCAGATCTCTAGACTGGTATGCGGTATAGGGATGAGGTCTTGGAGCCCTATGTTCACCTTTTCAGGGGTGCAGCTGGCCCCGAGCTCATTTTAGTGGACGATAATGTGAGGCCACACAAGCTCTTCTGATCGAAAAATTTCTAGAGTGAGAATATTCACCAGATTGATTGGCCAACCACATCTCCAGACCTTAACCCTATAGAGCATGTCTGGGATGCTCTGGGGAGGACAATTGCAACCCCCCCTCCGAGAACCATCCAGGGAATGAAAACAGCGCTGCTGAACGAGTGGGACCAATTGCTAAGGAAATGATAAACTTTCTTATTTCAAGTATGAAATCACCCTGCGAGACCTGTATACCTGAGGGGAGCATACCTCCTATTAACCCATTTTTTTTTTTTTTGTGTGTGTGTGTGTGTGTTTATTCTGCAACCACTATTTCATACCTTCAGAGTCCAACATGTGTTACGCACGATCATACGTGCATATTACAATTATTGAATGGTTATTTGTTTTGGTTTGTATATATCAATGTATGTACATATTAAATTTCATTAAAATCAGTCGGGTAGTTTAGAGATAATCCACCAAATCTGCAAATTCTTTTAATTTCTTATACCAGTATATTCATTTACCCAAAGGATGTAAAAATATTGGAGTCGAATTGGCACATGAGCCCGTGATAATTAATAAATATTGAGATCAGAGATAATTAATCATTTTAGTATACAGTATGGAACCTCTTATCCAGAAACCAGTTATCCGGAAAACCAGTTATCCAGAATCCTTTTTCAATCTATTAAATTCCTATTTTTTCCCGAAAGAAAAGCAAAAAATGAGTTTTTTTAATCTTTCTTATGTTTTTGTATTTTTTATTTTGGGCACTACAGCTAGAATTTATAAAGTAAGCAATCTGGTAAGGTACTTTATTTTTTTAGTGTGTGACTAAGTTTTCAAGAAGCTATCATACATTTCCTACTTCCTCTCTAAATATGATTATTATTTATATTGATCATATTAAGAGTTTTTTACATTATTTATCTCATATATTAACAATTAATGTTTAATTCTAATCAAAAATAGAGAGTAACATATATGCTACCAATCAAATCAATAGATGTCATATTCCCCAACTTGTTATCCGGAAAATTCAGTTATCCAGAATACACCCGGTCCCAACCATTCCGGATAACAGGTTCTATACTGTAATATATTTATTCATTTCTTTAAAATAAGGAATACTGATTAATTTAAGTTTTAAACTTTGTAAACAGTAATTTCTTTAGCTCTATAAATAAACAACACGGGTATGGATAAATTTGAATTTAAAATAAGGATTTAATTCTTACCTTCACCAAAAGTGTTGATAATCTGAAAAAAAAAAAAAAGAAAAAAAGAATATTAGTGCATAATATTTAAAAATTTTTAAACTGAAATTCTGTGAAATAATTTATTTGACCATTTACCCACAAATGTTTCAAAATCAGAATGATATGTACTGTTATTAATATACATTAATAATCCTTTATTATGGAATAGGAGGCAAATATTCAAGCAGTGCCATTTTAAATATCCATGTATCCAATGTTGCGATATCTTATAAATCGCCCATGGTTCTGTCTCCTGAAAGACATCAAACTGTGTAATATCGAGAGAGCTATTTAGAATCACTTTAACTGTGAGAGAACGTAGTTGCAGAGTTTGCAAATTTCCTGCATTTTTAAAATTTATGATGTCACTGTTTAACTGCTGTAAAAGATACCCCGGTTGGTTGAGGGAGTCAATTTTGGTATTTTGCACAGTAGTTTTCAAACGGTATCATATTAAAACTTTGCTTTATATAGAACCGCTATGCAGGAACGCAATCCAATGTTAAAATAAAACTATACTCGCAATCTGCATGCATATATTAGGAAACACCTGCGCCATAATTAAGTGTCAAAAATAAAAAAGCAAATAGAAATTTTTTATATATCATGCTTTAAAACGAACTTTGTAACTTTTAAAAGGAAGAACATTTACAGCTGCATTAAAAAAAAAAAATCGTCTTTGTTAAAAAAAAGAGCAGGAATAAATGCGTTAAAATTGCGGCGTAATTTTGACATATCTTGAAGCAACTGATGTCATAGATCCTCACATAGAATTGAAAATCCGGTGCTCCATTAAAAATTTCTATGGATAGATTGAAAAACCTTTTTCCTAATCTCTTTTGTGGCAACCCAAGATAAATTCTCGTGCCATGATTTGTAATGGCGTAAACTCTCCACATTGATGCTATTAAATTCTAAACATTATGTTACAATAAAATTCTTAAATAATCACCCAATTCATATAATTTTTTTCGTTTTTATTTTAAGAGGGTGCAATGAATGCTTTATCATTCGCCAAAATATCAAAACGTTATGATGGGTGAGTAATTACCGCCATTATTATGAATTTTGTGAGAAAAAATTCAAAAAATTGCATAAAACATAAAATAAAAAACATTCTAGGTGTAATTTTGGAAAAAAAAAAAAAAAAAAAAAAATCACTTTGAGGTGCACAACTTCATGTTTAGAACTTCCTGAGTACTAAATTTGATGTTTCTAGGTATAGCCATTTGTCTGTAATGACGCCGACAGATAGACAGACACATACATCTTTTATAATAAGTACGGAAGACCATTAGAAGTGCAGATACAGCTGAGCTTATACTATTGTCCAACAATTCTAGCTTCGTGATTGGTATAGTCTTCAAAAACATAGAAGGAAAATCTGTTCTTATTAGCTGAATCTTCGCAGGCTAGAAGGTACTGTGACGAAAATATAGATATACTTTAGGCACATATCGGTAATCAAACTAATCAATACGCTTAATTTATATTTTCTGTAAGGGATGTTTGCAACTATTTAACCATACAACCAAAAACTTCATAACAAAATTGGTCTTTGATCAAAAGAGTTGCATCCCCCCCCCCTAAATAGTCTCTTTTTTAAAGAAAATAGTTGCCACAGTTGCCAGTGGCTGCCCTGTACGTAAAAGGGGTTAAAGAACAGCCCATGGGAAGCATGAAACAACATGGAAACCCCATCCTATCTCTAAAAGTTTCCAAGTTATGGGGATAGAAGGAAATTCTGTTTTTTGTTATACCCTCTGAAAAAATTCAAATCTGTGAGGTTTCTGAAAGACCTACGTCAGGAATGCACAACCTATGGCTCGCGACGCCTGTTTTGTTGGCCTGCCAATACCATACAGATGCATGTGGTGAAAGAATTTGCACGTAACGTTTTTGTTTCTGTCATATGGACATTCCCATTTCCCCATCACAAGCTTAGATTCATTTCCTTGTTTTACGATGACATCACTAAGTTTACCACACTAAAATAAGGGGAGAGGGGGAATCTGCCGATGCCAAGACACAATCCACTTCAGAAGTGAAGGATTAGCTAGTTGTAGCAAGTTTTTCTTCGGCTAATTGCCAAGAGCACCTTCAGTCAGTGTTCGGGATTTCATCGGGCAGCAGTGTTGTCAGAATAAGGGAAATTTCACTTTATTGAGGGGAAATTTTGAGGAAGAGGAAAAATGGAAGTCTCTCTTAATTCTAAACTATTTACAATTAATAAAATAATCAACAGTAGTCTACCTACAAAACGATGAAATAATTAAAGATTGCTTTTTATTACATTTAAGGACCAATTTGAAAGAAAAGAAAAAAAAAAAAAAAAAAAAAAAAAAAAAAAACCCACGGAAGTTAGGGACTGCCCCCAAAATTGATGACGTTTCATTGCTTCGTAATTGTTTCATTTGTTAAAGAGGGAAATTTTGGTCTCGGAGGGAAAGAAAATTTTCAGAAATTCTCTGGCAACACTCCCAGGCATTGCTTGTTTATTTTTCTTGGAGCAGAAATCACACCAAAGTTCTTTGTAGAAAGAAAATTTACGTACCCAAAATGTGGCACTTACGGATATTATGAGCGATAAAAAAGAAAAGGCAATTTTCAAAATAGAAAATTTGTTGATTCTTGGACGGAGAAGTACTGTTTTATAAATCATAATGGCCGTATTACTTGTCTTTTGTGTAGTTCTGCAGTAGCAGTAGCAAAGGAGTATAATGTGAAACGAAATACATGACATTTTTGACTGTTCAAGGATATGAACTATCCCAAAAAATTGAACGTCTCAAGAAATCTTTATTCAATCAAACTAGCTCTTTTCAAAAACAAATACCTGAGTTGGATTCTAGAGTTGAGGTAAGTTTGAGCGTCGCACAGATTAATCGGGGTTTCTACAGACCTGGAAAGTCAGGGAAACTAGCAGAAATTGAAGAAATGTCAGGGAAATGCAAGAAAAATTGAATTTTGCAGTAAAATCAAGAAACTATTTGCTGTTTGAACCGAAGTATAAAAATTGTTTTATTTCCATTTTCTCATTCAACCTTATAAATGATTTTAAAATGTGCTCTTTATGAGCATATTTTGTGCAGTTGAAATATGCTTAGTTTTATCTTAAATTATTATTAAACACGTTTTTGTTAGAATCCAGTGATGTTAAATAAGATTCTTGTATACATTAATTTTATTATTATTTGTAAAAAAGGGGGCAAAATAAAATATTAATTAAAGGATGTAATGTTAAAAATAGAATCACAAAATTTGGAAAAGCACGCTAGATAAAGTCAGGGAAGAGCATGATAGATGTCAGGGAAAGTCGGGGAAGCAAAAGCTGTGAAATCTGTAGAAACCCTGTTATTGCTAAACACGGAAGACTTTACTGACAGTGATTTTGTTAAAGAATGCTTATTAATTGGTTCAGAAAAACTTTGTCCTGAAGTAAAAAATAAATTTCAGAACTTAAGTTTGAATACGATGACTATTCAGAGACAAGTTCTACAAGTAAATGATGATATTGTAGATCAGCTGAGGGTTGCTGCTTCACATTTTGAATATTTTTCATTTGCTGCAGATGAATCCACTGACATAACTTATGTGGCTCAGCTCCTTGTGTTCATTTGAGGTATAAGCGAAGATTTCTCTATCACAGAACTTCTTGGAGTGTTCCCTATCAAAGGGCAAACAACTTAGTAGAATTATGTCATGGGGCTGCTATGCGTCAGCATTACAACAGACTGAGCAAGATCAATGACTGGCGTTAATATAGGAATGATATCTCTTCTAAAACAACATCTGGGAGAATGTGAAACAGAGTTACTTCAGTATCATTGTTATTATACATCAGCAAAGTTTGTGCGCAAAAGAATGAGGTTATGAGCAGCTAATGAAAAGTGTTTGCGAGGTGATCAACTTTATTCGTAGTAGTGCATTAAGACACAGGGAATTTAAAGACTTTTTGGCTGAATTTGAGGATATTCCTAGTGCTGTTGTGTAGTACACAGAAGTGAGATGCCTTAGTCGTGGATATGCACTTTAGCATTTTATTGAGTTGTTTGATAAAATTATTTCATTTCTCAGTGAACACGGAAAGGAAACCAGGCGATTGGAAGAGGCCAGTTTCCAGTGTGATTTAGTGTTCTTAACTGATATTACAGGTCATTTAAATGTCTTGAATATCAAATTACAGGGAAAGAACCAATTCATTTTTTAGTTGTAAGCAATGTAAATGAATTTAAAAATAAGTTGACCTTGTTTCAGCAACAGCTGCTAGAAAAAAATTTTGCACACTTTCCTTATCTATATATATAAAAGAGAAGAGTTTGTTTGTTCGCTATACACGTCCAGGCATTTCGACGGATCTGGACCAAATTTGGCACGCTGACTAAATAGGACAAGAGAAAGCTAATGCCGTAAAAATGAAATTAATCGGATTAATAGTTTTTGAGTTATTTTATGTTTTGTACGATTTTTGGCCATTTTCCTAGCATTTTACGTTATTGCGAGCTAAATTTCTGTCCGAATACTATATTTTTTATATCATTGGAAACTAACTGAGAGTTTTCTTTTTCAAATACAATTTGTTACAAAATCGTAGTTACATTTGCCGATTTTTGGGAATTTTTTTAAGGAAATACTGTTTTGAAGAAAATGTACGGCTTTTAAAAATATGCTATTTTTAAACTGTCGCATCGAAAAACGTAATGGGCAAAAAATTTCCATCTTTTTACCGCTGATTGAACATGTATTTCTCCCTCTTTTAAACTTTGAAGTGCGGAAATGTTTGTTAGATTTTTTTATATGATTTTTTTTTTCTGAAAGGATGGCATATTAAAATTATCTCCAGAATGCAAGTTGCGGAAGGAAGGCAAATTCCCCCACTCTGTTGTTCATTTTCAAGGTTGTTCTTCTGACGTCAGGCGAGCAAAGGAGAGACAGGGTTGTGGAGTGGAGTGAAGAGCGCTACATTAGGAAATACGAATTTTTATAATTCATACGAATTTTAGAATTCATTCAATAATCATTTTTCAGAATTTGAAAAATGCCGCATTTAAGTAGAATTAATTATTCACAAATCCATTCTCTGTGTATGTAAATTCAGCACCAGAGAATGCACAGTTACAACTAAGCGACTTGCAGAGCTTAGACTTTTACAAGAATGAACTTAAAGAAAATTCCCTGCTTGACTTTTATAAAAATTTGCCAGATGAATTTTCATACTTAAAATGTAATGCAGCTATGTATGCTACAATGTTCGCAAGTACTTACATTTGTGAACAAATATTTTCTTTGATGAATCTGAATAAATCAAAAACTAGAATTAGACTAACTAATGATAAGCTTTTGGCTGTCTTACGCATTTCTACTACAACTATTCAACCTGATGTAAAAAAAATATAGTCACAACCTTCGCATTAAAAGTATAAGGGAACCTGGGGAGCCTTGACCATAAGGGAGGCTTGACCCACCCTTGAATTTCAGTATTTAAAAATGTTTTAGCTTTCCCTCACTAGATGGCAGTCAAAGTTACTGATGTAATCAGACACGCATCATAGTTTCATCCAGTCAGTTCATAGTTTGAGTGGAAATAAACAAGAAAGAAAGTTTTTCTGCCTAAAAAGTATTTTAAACACACTTTGTAAGAGTTTTTCAAAGAAAGTACAGTCAAACCTGTCTATCTCGAAACCTGCTTATCTTGAAAACCTGTCTATGTCGAATTTTTCAATTTCCCTACAGTTTCAATAAAAATTTAACGTATTTTCCAAACCTATCTCGAATTATTTTCTTCCCAAACCTGTCTATCTTGAATTTTCATAAGAAACACAACATTCCAGTTTAGAGCCTTTTTGCCGTTGGCAATCTCACCAGTCCCCATTTCCGTGAAATACGTGAGGGCATACACTTCTAGTTTTCTCTCTTCAGGACGGGGCTTCTTTCTGGCAGTTCTAACCCGCTTTCGATACGCACTCTGAAAATGCTGTCCTCTGATTGGTTGGCGCTTGCATTCGTTGCGGAATATCTGTTCTCTCTCAGTCTATTGTCTAACGACTAAAGTATCATCTTGCATTTTGCTGTCTCAATTTCAGAGCTAAAAATGGCTGGTGTGAAAAGAAAATTGAACGTTTTAACCACCGGAAAAAAAAAAAAAAAAAAAAAAAAAAAAAAAAAAATGGAAATTCTGTCTTTTTTGAAGGAAAACCCTTTCATGAAGAAAAGTGTAGTCGCCACTAAATTTGGAATTCCAGCTAGTACCCTTTCCACCATCATGAAAAAACAAAGATATCATACAAAAGAACTTCGAAAACGGCTGCAGAACAATGAAAAAGAGCCGTGCGTGCTCTTTTCTTGATGTGGACAAATGCGTTAGAAAATGGTTCGAACAATATTGTGGAGAAGGTTTAATTATCAGCCGTGTCATGCTTCAAAAAAGCTGAAGACTTTGCTAAAGAACTCTGACTTTATGGTTTCAAAACAAGGAATGGTTGGCTTGAAAGCTTTAAAATGAGAAATGGTATTGTCTTCCGAAAAGTTTGTGGAGAAAGCGGATCAGTGCCAAAAATTGTCATCGACGATTGGATTAAAAAACTCCCATCTTTGTTGCAAGGATATGATCCAGCTGATATTTTTAAAGCCCATGAAACTGGACGTTTTTTCAATGTTTGCCGAATAAAACAGCAATGTTTAAAGGAGACGAATGCAAAGGGGGCAAACAGAGTAAAGTGCGTGTGACTATACTTCTAGCTGCGAATCAAAATGGTACTGAAAAACTTTTGCCAGTAATGACTGGTCGTTCAGCCAAACTAGGATGTTTTTCAAAAGTGAAATCTTTTCCGCTTGTTTATAAATCAAACAGAAAATCTTGGATGACCAGCGAAATTTTTAGCGAGTGGTTGAAGGAAGTCGATAAATCCATGGGATTGAAAAAAAAAAAAAAAAAAAAAAAAAAAAAAAAAAAAAAAAAATTTATCCTCTTCATTGATAACTGCGGCTCCCACAAGAATCTTCCTACAACGAAAACAATTACAGTAGAATTCCTACCGTCAAATACAACTTCGATACTTCAGCCTTTAGATCAAGGTATTATTCGGAGTTTTAAAGCTGAATATCGTAAAGAACTTGTTCAAAAACTGATCAGTGCGATTGAGGCCGGAGAAAAACTTCCAAACATAACTGATTTGCATGCAATGAGGATGGTAAACTATGCTTGGAGCTGTGTCATGGAAAAAACTATAAAAAATTGTTTTAAAAAAGCTGGATTTGAACAATCATACACAGTCGGAGAACAACATCTAAAAGAAACCGAAGAGGAACCTGCCGAGGAAACTAATGAAAATCCGAAAGAATGGAGAATTATCAGAGAGAAACTGAATACTGACACTTCATTTAAAGATTTTATAGAAGTAGATGAATCAGTGGTAACGAGCGGTACATTATTAACCGATTCCAAAATTTTAAAAACGTTCGTGGAACTTCTGATGATGAAAAAGAGAGCATTGATATAGAAAGAGTTGTCACTCCAAAAGAAGCAGAAAAAGCCATTGAAAAATTAAGAATTTTTCTTGAATCCCAAGAACATATTGATCAGGATTGCTTCTCCACTGTGTCAAAACAGCAAAAAATTGTTTAGTCTAAAAAAGTTTTGCATCAAAATCTCCTAACGGATTACTTTTTGTAAGGTATGTAAATAAAACTAAAAGTACTTCAAATTTTCTATCTTTTGTATTGTGTAAAAAAATTTTCTTAGTGTATTTTCATAAAACCTGTGTATCTCGATTTTTTTTTTACTCCCAACAGATTCGAGATAAACAGGTTTGACTGTAATTGAATTAACTTTGAGCTAGTGGGATTTTATAAATACTGTCATATTAAGCTATTATTAAAGTAAAAAAGTTTATAGAAAGAATCTTGTTTCAAATCACCATGCACCATTCTTTACAAAATGGCGTGATGTGGAGGCTTGACCCACTGTATGTAAGGGAGGGTTGACCACTGGGTCACAGCTCCCTTAGTTAAATAGTTTTGAAAATATAGCAATACTGCTTTTCAAACATTGTCATAATTAAAATAATACCTAGATATGAATATAAATAATTTTATATGTTTACAATAGGATAGGTGGTTGACAAAAAGTTACCTACCAATTATTGTTCAATAAAAATTGTTTCAAAATTTAATACTAAAAACTAAATTATGAAGACGAGCAAAGTCAAGAATTTTAACTGACACACCAATAAAAAGAGCAATTGAACTGGAACATGAAGAAAGAAAAAGACAGAAGGTGATCAAAATGCAGAAAACCAAGCATTCAAGGATCCAAAAAAAAAAAATGAAAAAAAAGATGTTCTTAGTAGTACAGAGGAATCTGATATTGATATCCCTTCTATCTGCAGTGACGAGGACACAGAAGAATTTGAAAGGGAGAATAACCATTATATAGTTGGCGACTTCGCTGTAGTGAAGTTTACAACAAAGAAAGATTTTTGTTATTTTGTTGGACGAGTGACACAGGAGTTAGAAAACGATGAGTATGAAGTCACCTTTTTACGACGATGTGAACAATCATACACTTTTGTATATCCTGATAATGAAGACCCATCTGTAATGTATTTAACAGACATGACTAAATTGCCATGTCCTATGTCATCTGGTGGTACTGAAAGAGTGATTATGAAAGTTCAGTTTGATTTTTATTTTTCCCAATTTATTCCATTAAGATAAATGTAAAATTTAAACCAATATTGTTACATTGTGTGCATTTTAATGTGTGTTCAATTTAAATAAAATATATCTTAACATAAATAAGATGCAGGACTACTTACTTGGTTGTATGAACAGTGTTCTTTATTATTTTTAAAATGTAGTTCAATATAATTATGCTCTAAATGTTCATAATGGTAGAAAATATCTTAAAATGTTTTTCAGAGTGTTCAATTATCATACTGAAGATTTTATACTTAATGCTTATATAACTAATAAAAAAATTTACTTTTACTTATTTTAAAATTATACATTATTGCCTGGGCCAAGCCTCCCATACCATGGGTCAGAGCTCCCTTATAAAGGGAGCCTTGACCCACTTTCAGACGTTTAAAAAAATATTAAATTCAGAAAAGACAAAATGCACAATTTATATTATCATAAATATATTCTTAATGCCAATAAAATTTCCTTTAAATTGCACTATAATAGGATTATTTTGCTGCCAAAATAAAATTTACAAAAATGTTTTTCCGAAAATGTGGTCAAGGCTCCCCAGGTTCCCCTATACATACCCTCCAACATTGGCCTTCACCTCATCAGTAGCACTTAAGGCTCCTGTGTACTAAATTCGGAAGTCGATCGCCGTAATGTTATTCTGTGGGGAAAACGGCCTCCACTAATTTCCTATTTCGAAACGAACTATTGCATATTTTCCATCCATTCTTTTTTCCCCTTAATCTGAAAACATTGATCTACATTTTACGTTTAACAGAACTCGCCTAAAGTAATTAGAAGTACGTTAATTACAGCTGAAAATAACATGAAAATTTGACAACATGAAAACGACAGCTACTTTCAGGTTTCCCGGACGATTGCAAAAAAACTGTGCTATTCTGAAAGATTTTAAAACGAGCATGTGTTAGCGGAGACACTTCTCCGTAGTTATATCTATTTTTATTCTACTTGCAAATTTAAAATATGCTGAAATTTTTGATTTTTATGTAACTTTACCGGCTGTAAAATTTCAGTTTGGCGTTCGAGTTTCTTCAAGAATTCCTTCCCCCTAGAGTTGGAGTGATTGATGACGAGCACTCACTGTGGGGGGTGTGAAGGAGAAAAATCGTACAATGGGCTAGCAGGGCAGTGCCAGGCTGTTTTTACGTTTACCAAAGGGGGGATTGCACTTTTCCGATTTAATTCATTATATACAGTGAATACAAACGCTCGATAAGTGAATGTAGATAATTGTTTTTGTTACTTTTCTGAAAATAACTTCTTTTATTTCAGTTTTCACATTTTAGTAAGGATTCATACTTTAGGAAGTTTTTCGATCATTACATTACATGGATACGTGCAGAACAAACGTATGAATGCATATGTGTATATATATTCTCAAAATGAAGGAATGGTTTTAAAAAGGGAAACACGGAGATAAAGACAACGATTACTATTCATTAAAATCCCCCCCCCTTTTTTTTTCACTAGGATAAAATTAAAACATACTCTCCCCGAGGAAGGAAAAGGATTAAAAAAAAATCCCTTTTTTTGGGGGGGGGGGAGGTGATGAGGGAAAAATATAATTATTTTCAGCTTATATATACATACAGATACCATTATTAATTTTCTATTCTTTCATGGAAGCACATTCCTCTTAATTTCTACTGATTAATATCCCAGTTTGAATACATTTATGTTTAAATTCATAATACAAAATAATAATAATAAACAAAAATTCATGAAATGGATGTAAATATTTTTAAAATAGTATTTTTACGTTTCAGCGTCGTAACGAAAAATTTTGGAGGCCAATTTTTTTTTTCTTGGCGTAAAATATTGCAAACAATGGCTGTCTTTGTGTATATTTCATATTACCTTATTATGCACATCTCTGGCACCTTTATAGCACATTTTGGCAATTTTTTCCTGGCATCCCCAAAACGGAAAATTACCTTTGAAATTTAAATATTGTCGATTACAAACATGTAAAAAAATTTAAAAACTTACAGATTATATTCTTAAAATTTTAACTTTACATTTATTCATAAATTATAGAAACGTCCTCTAGGTCTCGGACAGAACATCTCCAAAAAAGCATCTCCAAAAACTTGCCCCCTAACATATCTTTAAAAAATTACTAAAGAACCTAATAGTGATTTATAGGCAGTAGTGCAATCATCAAAAGTAAATATAGCTTGATGACAACAGTAAACTGGAAGAACTTAGAAATTTATAGATGCTCGTGTGCAGATTTGATGTAATCAAGATATCTGAATTCAAATAAAAATATTCACAAAAAATATATCTGAATGTTTATGACTTTTTAAATAATTTCTATTTAAAAATGATACTTAAAATATGTTTATAAAAAATTAAAATGACACTTTTTACATTTAGAATTATTAAAATTAGGAACTATATACAATTAAAATGTAAGTATCGTACACAGTAAACAAACTTGATCAGTTTCCAAATGTTAGAAATATTTCTGTTGAAGATTGTAATCTAGTACTATATTAAAATAGCTTCATAAAATAACATTAAAATAAACATAAAATAATTTACAAAAATGTTTACGATAAAAATCCCATTGATAATACACAATACATTACCTTTAGTTTATAATTCGGCAAGTAAAGTAACATATATTCTCTTAAAAAAAGAAATAAAAAATATCTATTTAGATACTAAACCTTTTATCATACATCGTTCATTTTTTTTTATTCACAGAATTAAATATTTATTCATTTAAATAGTATTTATACATAAAATAACGTTTTTTTTAACATAATATTTTAATAAACTTTAATGTTGTATTAAATAAATTCAATGTTTCCTTTCATTTATACATACATGAAAATAGAAAAAAAATGTTTTATGAAAAACTTCATTGACGCATTGTTGAACCAAGATCTTCAATTACAATATAACAGGTTTTTTTTTTAATAAACAAGAATTCGTAGGAGTTAATACTTAAATTAAGCATTATATATTGAGAGCATGCATGAAATCTATAAAAAATAATCACATGTTACATTCTGAAAAGTTTATTAAATTTATATTTATTTACAAATCATAAAAATCTTTTCTAGATTCCAGACAGACGGCATTTCCAAAACCTTGCCCTAACACATTTAAAAAGGGGAAAATTTAATTTTATGTATATAAAGTGTATCGCAAGTATTTTTGATTGTTTTCATTTATTCTATTTTGTCATGAATTATTTTGGTTTCTCAAAAGAAATACGTCATCTGTTTACGAATGTATTATTGTTTCGTTGAAAATTTATCCCAGACTAGTTTCAGAGGTTTTTTGACCAGTGTCTGTAAGCAATAACTAATTGTATGCATAGGTACAGAAAAATTTCGGATCTAATTTTGCTACCTGAATCGTTTTACTGAAATGTGCTGCATGTAAAATTTTAAATTTTATGTATATAAAGTGTTTTTCATAGTTTTCATATATTCTGTTTTTTCATGATTTATTTTGGTTTCTCAAAAGAAATACGTCATCTGTTTACGAATGTATAAATGTTTCGTTGAAAATGTACCCTACATTAGTTTTAGAGGTTTTTTCACAAGTGACTGTGTGCAATGACTGTATGCATTGGTACAGAAAAAGTTCGGATCTGATTTGTCTACCTGTGTCATTTTACTAAAATGTGCTGCATGTGAAAATTTAATTTTATGTATATAAAGTGTATCGCAAGTATTTTTGATTGTTTTCATTTATTCTATTTTGTCATGAATTATTTTGGTTACTCAAAAGAAATACGTCATCTGTTTACGAATGTATTATTGTTTCGTTGAAAATTTATCCTAGACTAGTTTCAGAGGTTTTTTGACCAGTGTCTGTAAGCAATAACTAATTGTATGCATAGGTACAGAAAAATTTCGGATCTAATTTTGCTACCTGAATCGTTTTATTGAAATGTGTTGCATGTAAAATTTTAATTTTATGTATATAAAGCGTTTTTTATAGTTTTCATATATTCTGTTTTTTCATGAATTATTTTGCTTTCTCAAAAGGAATACATCATCTTCTTACGAATGTATAATTGTTTCATTGTTTTGACTAAAGAAACTTTTACTCTTGAACGTTATTTTGTTACATTACTTAATCTGCTTTCAAATTTAATGGATTAACATTTGTCCTTCCCTCTCCCTCTTTTCATTAAAAGGTAATGTTAAACTCAATGTAAAACTGAATCGAAGATAGTATAGATAAAATATAAAAATAAAACTAATATGAAAATGGTATTTTCAAACTATAAAAATAGATTGATTTAAGAAAGGTTGTTGTTTTATGAATATTTTTCGTAGGTATTTTTGTGAATAATACCTTTCACAAGCAAACAGAAGTAATTTGAATACAAATTTTAAATTAAACATTAATTCAACGAAAATTTTTAAAACTAATATTCACTTTTTTCATTTGGTTGAAGGTGAAACACATTCATGAGCAAATTTGGGGTTCGTGTTCAACTCCATTCTCATATACAAACACTTATCTGAAAATCTCCAGCAAAAACTGTGAAACCAGCATACAATACCCGTTCCATTATATCCTTTTCACGTATACATCATTACCGTCAGCGCACAGGGGGGTGTTGAGGGTGAATTGTGTGGTCTCCCCGACTCGGACCACCCAACTGTCAAAAATTGCGCCCCCCTCTTGCAAGAAAGTCTTCCCTTTTAACAAGTTTTCATGTTATTTTCAGCTGTAATTAACGTACTTCTAATTACTTTAGGCGAGTTCTGTTTAGCGTAAAATGTAGATCAATGTTTTCAGGTTAAGGGGAAAAAAGAATGGATGAAAAATATGCAATAGTTCGTTTCGAAATAGGAAATTAGTGGAGGCCGTTTTCCCCATAGAATAACATTACGGCGATCGACTTTCGAATTTAGTACACAGGAGCCTTAAGCGATATCGCCGGGGGGTTAGGGGAGTCATAACCCCCCCATGAGGAATTTTTTGCCATACAAAATGTATATTCATCACCCCCTTATCACAAATACCTATACATATATATGAGTTGAAGTAGTCGTAACCTCCTGCTTTTTAGAGGTTTTCTCAACACAGGGTGTCTACCAAATTTCTGAAAGTCAATTTCCTGACTTTTGGGAGGTCCCGGGAAAAAAATTCCTGACCAATGCATTTTACTTAGGGAAATTGCACAATGCTTGTCTTTATATTGCATATTTTGTACAACTTCTTGAAATCAATTTTGACTAAAGTATACAGGATTAAGCTTTCATCAATTGAGAAACAGAAGTAGTTGCACTTTCTGATAGAATTAACTAACTGTTCTTGGAAACACAGTCCTAAGATATAAGTTACCAAGTAAGCTAATTTGTCTTTTACCCTCACGTCACGATTGATGAGTCCCCCATTTTCCCCTCCTTATACAAACACATCGCTTGATGCTTTCGCGGTCCGAAAAATGCGTCGCAGCTGCTTTCGGTTTCCAGTCTGACAATTAGAGAGAAAGTGTAGAAAAAACAAAGACACGGGGAAAAAAAAAAAAGATTATTTTGGTAATTTTCCGGACCCATTATCCAATTTCCCGGTTTTTTCCAGACTTTCCGGACCCATTTTCCAATTCCCCGTCTTTTACCAGACTTTCAAGAGTGGTAACACCCTGCACCTGCAACATCATTATTAGAGGTTTTTTTCAATATCAGTAGTACTATCACGTTTTAAAAAACGATCCATGTGAACAAAGAAAACAACATGCGCTGCACTTTCCTTCGACAAAAGAGCTAAGCTTACATCCAAACACAGGACGGAGCAAGAAAGGGTGGCGGGAAATGCGAGAGGAGACGTGACGTAACAAGAGAAGGAGCAGCTAACGGCACCCCCCCCTCCCACGCACACCACACTTTCGCCGACACACAGGAGTGTTGACTCACAACAAAGCAGCTAGGGTTGCAAACCGCACCTCCGTGCAGGCATAATGCCCTAAAAAAAGTAAACATTTGCTCAATTCCGTAGTTTTTTTCGTACCATCCGTAGCTCCGTAGTTCATGCTACTTATCCGTATAAACTACGGATAATCCGTAGCAGTTGGAGGGTATGCCTATATATATATATTTATTCGGAATTGTGTACATGTTTACAAATTGTCCATTGCCTTTTTTACTTAGAACATGTAAATTAAATTTGTGTTTATGACAGTCGCAGGAGCAGAATTATATTCAATGTTCTGCAACATAACTTTGAACAGTTGCAAATGTTCTGCAGGCATTTTTTCCAAGTCTGATAGATTACAGTAAAATGCAAATTAGATATAAAAATTGCGATTGTTCTGCGACGTACGTCGCACTTGTAAACACTTTCTGCTTCCGGGATGACAGCATGTCATCTCATTGGCTCCAGGTAAGTTACTTTTACATTTTTATGATCCGCAGGCCGAGAAAGGTTGTGAACCCCTGACCTACATAGAAAATAAGCACATATTTAGAAAGAACAGAAAAAAATCCTATAGGGTGGTACCATTCTCTATTTTATGAGGAGCTACAAGCGCTGAAACACTGACATACAACAAGCACAAGCAACAAGTTAAAAATCCAATTGTTGGCAAAATCTGTAACATGCGATTCCGCAAACACCCTTCCAGCCACAAGCAGTCAAATGTCCCAAAAGCTGGTTCATTTCACAGCTTTAGAATAAGCTCACAATAAAGCATATTGGTGTTCTAGATCAGGAGAAACATAATTTTTTGTTTGCAATACATCACCGAAATCTGTGTTCGTCTAATAAGGCATTCCATTCGACGAAATTCACCAAACAAATACTAGATGCTGGGTAAATTAAACCTATACAAATCTGTTACTAACTACTAGTATGTATTTTCATCATACTAGTAGATGTGAGACACAAATTGGTAATTTCTGTGGGTATTCCTTTGTAAAAGATGTATGAAACATCAAACTTCTTGATTCCATTGTTGTATTTCTAAACTTAATAAAAAGCTACTTTTCTTGTTTAGCTTTATAGCTTTCGTCCTTGTATCTGATAAAACAGCAAGCTCAAGCCAAACATGATATTAAAAATAGGAAAGACCATGGCACCTTGTGAGTCTCCTTATTCGATGAACGCCGATGTATTGCACCCCTTTACGTTTGGCAGATTATGACAAATTCATCCTGTACATATATATCTAATGAGTAAAATTCTTGTGTCACAGTGTTAGTTACCACCCTTCTCTGAAACGGCTCGACCAGTTTTAATGAATTTTTATATGTATATTAGTTAAAAACCTATTCTCAGACCTAACGATGTCTCATACCCCTAAGTCATAAGGGCGGTTCACCCCAAAATTTTTAGCACCAGAGTGCTATTAATTTCAATGAGGTTTTTTGTGTAGACATTAGCACCTGGAGTCACTTTTCAAATGTGTTTGGCAGATAATATGGAAAGGGGGGGGGGGGGGAATGTGAGTGTGTGTTCATAATGTCGAAAGTTGCACAAGGTTTGCAATTTTTGATAATTGATCGCTAAATGTGGTGCCAAAACTTGACAATTTATTATAAATATATTTAGAGTATAGTTAGAAAATGCCTGGCGTATATTGTAAAACAGTTTTATTAGGTGATTTTAATATAGATTTCTTTCCAGAAGAAGTGCTTTATGGAACAGGAAAGGAAAACACCACTATACACTCATGGATTATGATACTCATTCCAAACAGTATTTAAAATGTCTTCGGTATAGTTGGAATATGCCTGGCGAAGACTGTAAAACAGTTTCAGTAAGCAACTTTAAGATAGATTTCAATACCAAAGATGTGCTTTATGGTACAAGAAAGAGTCGATTCCTATTTTAACGCCCCCCACTCTCACCAACCTAAAAAATCCCTATACTTTGGCGAGCTTTGCAGTGATGGGTCTCTGGGAGTTATGCACAAGTTTCAACGGTACTTGCATATTATCCCGGCGGTCCGCCAAGACAAGCAATTTTCACCAAGATAAATGCCGGGCACATGAAATTGTTGATGGTTTGGAATACGATTGGCAAGACATTTAATATCTAGGAAAGTCAGTTTGGCAGAAGTGACTGCTGGGATAATACGTAAGTACCGTTTCATCGCTCCCTAAAGAACTAGATGAAAACTAAAGCAAACAAATTAGCAATAAACGCACCAGTTAAGGAATCTGAAGACAATTATTAAAACTACATTAATTGGCAATCCAAAATAAATAAAAATGTAACAGCATGCTGTACTTACATGTTGTTCCAAATCGCCATTTTAAATATAAATTATGATTGCCACATAAACGCAAAAAATCATCATGGTAACTGCATATGTTTAGTGATCGCCACCTTGGCGAGAGTCGGAGCGTTGAAGTAGGAATGAACCCAGAGACAAACATGGCACACTCATGGATTCTGATGCACATTCGAAACAATATATAAAACGATGAAGTATAGTTGTAATATACTTGGCGAAGATTGTAAAATAGTTTTAGTAGGCGATTTTAAGATAGATTTCGATTCCAAAGATGGGTTTTACGAAACAAGAAAGAAAAATAGGGATGACACATAAATTATGATACGATTTTAATATATAGCACTATAGTGTGTATTTAAAATCTGAAAGTGTTTCAGATTTTCATCCTTTTTTTAATTTTATTTTTTTTGGATAAAATTTTTTTATGGAATGACTATCAATAAAGTCTCAAGGCCAAACTATGTCTGTTTGTGGCTTAGATTTGAGCACACCATGTTTTACACACGGACAATGATACGTGGCATGCTGTCGAGTGGGCAAACCGTCTAGTTTGTTTGTGTTAGCTAAAGATGAGATAACAAAAAATATTGTTCACTCTATTCAAGGGATTGATATTATTTTTTAGTAAAATTATTGTAATTAGCGATATAGTATATAAATTTAAAGAATAAATTACAATGAATAAAAAATAAATGTTTGGTATTGTGTTATTTTTATATTCCAGCCTCTTTCACTCATATACCACATCCTCACACACTTACAATAAGTCAGTCATTTCTTTCTACTAAAATAATCCTAGGAATAATTTATATGGCAAAAAAACGTTTGCCGGGTCAGCTAGTATATGTAATAAAAACGACGTTGTAGTGGGTTTTTGTAGTTGGGCCCCGGGTGGGGCAATGTTGGGCA
The DNA here is from genome assembly GCA_038373885.1 of Cheiracanthium punctorium. NCBI lineage: Eukaryota > Metazoa > Arthropoda > Arachnida > Araneae > Cheiracanthiidae > Cheiracanthium > Cheiracanthium punctorium. The sequence continues at coordinate 72,730 of JAWZYV010013818.1, forward strand.
GAGCAGGAGGAGTATCATCGTCGTAGGGTTCAGGAGAGGCAAGGCAGCTTGGGATTCTGGCTTAGAGCCTTCCCCAGCTGCCCACTGCTGGTGGAACTTGTACTCGGACCAGCAAAAGAAGTCTTGCGGGTTTATATAATTTTACTATTGACATTTTTCACAGGTTATCCAGGAAAGAGATGCAATGCAATCATCCCATTTCTCAGACGAGCCAAGCTCTTATCACACTGTAGAGGTCTTGTCATGTGACCTTGCAACCTGTGATGGTTGGGCGAACCCATATCAACAAGAGGTTTTAGTTCAAACATGCAAACGCAACCAAACAGCAGAGACTGACCACAAATTTAGAACAAAACTGCCAGGGACAGTGTAGTACTTGCGGTTTTCGAAAGCAATTGTCTTTATTCTCAACTACGCAGTTCAGGATTTTAGTGAGTTTTTGATTTATAATGTTACTAGCCGCCTCCGGCGACCAGTTGGTTCGCCATCTTAATAAATTTTGTTCGGAGAGAATCCTGTTCCTCACCGGCTTCCTTGGCACTGAAATCTCTCGGATTCCTCTGAATGGAATTTCAAATTAAGATGGTTACAAACAGGAGAGGCTCTAGGGTAAGTAGCGCCCCTTCTAATGTGTAAAAGCCTCCTTTTTATGCTCTACTTAGTTTTTGAGTTCGAAATGACGCCCCCTTTGAAGCCGGCACCCAGATGAGATGCTTACCCTGTCAGCAGGGTTGTTACGACTTTGCTCAACCCCCCCCCCCCCCAAAAAAAAAAAAAAAAAAAAAAAGGGGGGTTTTCCAAAAAAGCCCACAGGAAAAACCCAACAGGTTTTTTTCTTTTTCAAAACTTCAATTTTAATTACTTAGATAATACATCGCTTAACATCAGTACACCACTTGTAAAGTTTATAAACAGCTCCCTACCTCCCCAATACCTAAGCTAAGGAAGAGGGGGAAAAGAAAAAAAAAAAAAAAAAAATCAGACTTCAAATAGGCATTAAAACTTTCTAGAGTAAATTTTTATGCCTATCTGTATTAAATTGAATAAGGATTTTTTAACCATAAAAAAATCATTAGTTTAAAAAGTTGCAATTAAGCACTAGTACCGTAAAACGGGGTGAACCGGAACGAAACTTCCCGGTTATACAAAGAAATTCCCCATAAATATACGTTGGGGATTTTTTAGTTGCCAATTTTATTTTTAGGAAGGTAATATCATGAAGAATTGAGAAATTAAGTTTTGTCGTGTTGGCAACGCTGCTGGCTTAGGCACAAGACTGCAAGTGGAAACCCAAACATTTCCCCGTTTCCATCCCCTGCAAAGCTTTGCATGTAAGTACAAACCTTTTAGAATTCTAAAAGTAGTATTAGTGTTTTTTGGTTAGGCATATATCTATACATTAATATGTCATATTAGAATTTTCGTACTTCTGAAATTGCGTAGTAAAAGATGAAGAATTTCTTTTGACTTCATAGGTTTAAGATTTACGGGGTGTATCGGAACACATCTTTTGTTGTTGTTCCGATTCACCCCGCAAATTACTGCCATGGTTTATTCGTCTATACAGTAATATTTTCATGTCATACCTGAAAAAATATGTATAAATAAGTATTTTAACAATATTTCATTTGTTTCAGGTTCTGTACGAAGTTAGATGCCAAGAAATTACGCAAGTAAACAAAAACAGCCAAGCCCCAATCAAGTGCCAAATCTGACACAGCAATACATGTTTCACGTATAGAGGCTATTGATGACACTTTTAAACAGTTGTTGACATCATTGAGACAGTATGACACTCCTCAGCTAAAGAAAAGGAGAACCAAAGTGAAAGTCATCCCTGGAAAGAGTGTTGAAGTCAAGGATTTTGGAGAGCAAGTGACGGCAGACAAAAAAGAACTAGTTGAAGAACAAGATCAAGTGAGGGAAGATCTTGACCAAATTGAACAAGGAACAAGTAAAGACAAACCAAAGTCTTCATTAGATTTGTTAAAAGGACAAAAAAAGTAAAGAAAGAAACTAGTCACAATATCATCATCTGAAGATTCCAACTCCAATTATTCTATTCGAGACAGTGACAAAGACACATATTCTGCAAATTCTGAAGAGAACGAAGATTTTGGAATACCAGAAAGTCCCCAACTTTCGAACACATTTGCTCCAGGTAACTTCCTTGTCCTTAAAGTTGATGGGGAAAAGTCATACAGGGTGTATGTAGCAAAAGTCTTCTACGACGGATATGTGGGCCAATTTTACAAAAGGGTCCCCCAAACCTGGAGATTTCAAGAAACGGAGGAGGGGGCAGCGTTCCTTCTGGAAGATGTGATAAAAAAACTACAGCCAAATAAGAACATCCAAACATCTGCTCTTTTGAAGGACATGATAACTTGTGAACGACACGAGTCAATTGAATGTGTATTAAATCTATCTTTCTCAATTTAAATGCATTTTATTACAATAAAATTTAATCTTTCTCGAGTTCAAAATTGTTATCGAATTTTTAAAAAGTTACACATTTACTTTTATAGAAGATAAAGGATTTATTTGATAGTAACAACGTATTCCTATTCTCCCCTCATCATTATTCCTTGTTTTTATTAACCCTATTAAACACTGAATCGAAACAAATACAGATTTCAACATGTGTTCCGATTCACCCCTTTCTGCGGGGTGAATCTGAACACCACTAAAAAAACTTTTTTTAAAATATAAAAATAGTTTAAAATCTTTAGCTTTCCCTCTCAAATAGTACAACAAAACAACACCGAAGTTTCTAATGAAGCAATCAATTTTTAAAAAATCGTTAGTTACTTTTTTTTACGTTTAAAGTTGAAAACTGTTCCGATTCACCCCGTTTTACGGTATATCACTGAAAATTATTACTAATAGTCAATTTATGTAAGAGCAAACCATGATTGGGGTTGCTGTTGTTATTGATTTATACATTTTTTCATGTATGATTAATAATTGTAACCAGTTATTACTATTAAATTAGCCACTTTCTATAATTGATTTTTGTAATCAATTAGTTTGCTTGAAGTTGCATTTAGTAATAAGCAAATTTTTTTTCAAATATCCTGAAACCCCATCCCTTCTGAAAAACCCCAAAAACCCTGCCTGTCGGGCCGCCCTGGTTACAAAAAGATGGTTAAATGATAAAAACCTACAAAAAGGAACAACTTATTTTTGCCCTACATTAATTCTGAAGAGCTTCTGGATATATTGGCCTTTACCAAAAAATGGAAAGAGAAAAAAAAGTAAGAAAATCTAAAACACTTTCAGATTTTAAATACGCACTAAAGTGCTATATATTAAAAGTGTATTATAATCCATGGGTCTTCCCTATTTTCGTTCCTTATTTCATTAAGTTGGAAAGTATATCACTATTCATGAATGTGCTTAAACAAAATTAAAACTGATATTTCTAATATCCTTTTTCTGGATGTAATATATTAGAAATAGATGGGAAAACGCTGTGGAGAAAAATGCGTAATTCAAAGTAGCAGAAGCAGACGATAAATTGTGCCAAGCGCTAGAATAACAACTTCTCAAAATCTCAATCAAACATTTTATTTTTTGCCAAATTAAAAAGTTGCACATTTTAGTTTCGGAAAATTTCCAAATCCTATTTTTCTTTTGAGTATAAAGCATTTCATTCCTGCTATGACTTCACATACACATGATATTTTAATTTAAATAATCTAAAAAAAAAAAAAATCTTTATTCTTTTATTTTTACTTCAAGAGTCTGAATCATTTAATAAACTTGCCAAATATGGCAACCTAAATATGCTAAATTCTCCCTCTTTCCACTGCAGGGTTACAATTGCAAAATGGCGAGAGCAAAATTAGACTTATGCGATAGGTTTTTAAAAAAATCGATATCTCCTAAAATAATTAGAATTTCGGAAAAAATCGCTTTGAGGTATGTCGGGACACAGATAAACTAACCAACTAACATTTTGCACTTTGTTTTATTTATATAGATAGAATAATAAATGCAACAATTTGGTGAGTACACAGCCTTTTAATTATAAAATAAAACAGTTCTCCACATGATGTAGTCTCAGGTATTAATGGTATAACTTACACCTAAAAAAGAGTATGTAGAAATGAGACATTTTGAAAGTTAGGAATTTTCACTGCAAACCATCAAGCTTTTTTTTCTGATCACGAATGACACCAACACAAATTTTTGTGTTGTAATATTATAATGGTCTCAGGTCAGTGCTTATACTAACTTTACGAATAACTAACTAATGAGTAACTTCACGCGAAGAGTCAAAAATCATTTTGCTTAGTTTTAGATTCCACATCACTGGAATCAATTCCAATTATATAAAGAAAAATGTTTGTTCTCTACCGTGCGGAGAACATTTGCACAGCTAGTTTTTATATAAAAGTGAAATACAGTCGACTCCGGTTTAGTGAACCTCTGGGGACCGGCAAATTTCGTTCACTATAAGCGAAGTGACAAGGAATATGAACAAGGAATACATTATATACATCAGGAAAAAAGTGTTTTATCCCCGCACTCATTGTTTGTGTAAATCAAACATAATTAATTGTATTAATGTCTTATTACTCCTAAGTGCTACAATAATTTGCGAAATCCATTCAATTGACTTTAAAGTGCTATAGTCAATCAAGCAATAGTGTGTAGTGGTAATTCTTAACTTGTGTTATTTCACCGGGAATGGAAAATGGAATCGCTCAAGGACAAGAGAGATGTCTGTTTTCGTTCACCATGAAATGTACCCTACTTATTGTAAAGTGTCGTAGCCGAAAAATGCATTTGATTCTAACCGGCTAAGAATTTAATCCCCTTTTACAGAAGTCCCCGGATAGGAAGCGTGAATACAATTAGGAGGGACACAGTTTGATGAATTGGATTGAAGTGCTTGTGGTCTTTTCCTTCTGGTCAAGAATGAGAATGAAAAAAAGTTGCATGTTTCTTTTAAAAATTGTCATTGCTACCTTCTTCATTGTGGAAATGTGGGTGTCACGGCCTTTCATCCTGGGTGGCAAAGATGAGCTTATCTTTCAAGCACTGAGAGTATCGGACTAAAGGAGTACTGGGAGGGATACACCACAAGACTTGGGCTGTTTTGCTAGGGAATGAAGAGCTAAAGATTAGTATGCATCACTGCAAAGGATAAATTACTGGTTTCACAGCTGTCAAGAGTTAAGCCCTTTCTCTAGTGCGCTACTGTTCCCCTCTCCCCCCCTCCCTTGCCATGTTAGACAATTCCCCTGTATTTCGGAACAGATGTTTGATAATCTCTTTGTGTATTTGTCAAATGCAATAGACAATCTTTGAGAATGTAGACATCGAAAACCTTCCTCGCCGCCATTTCCAGAATTTTCCAAGTTCAGTTTTTAGGTTCACTATAACCGAAAAATGCTATGCACATTTCTAATGTAAGTGAATCGGGACTAATGATTTGTGTTCACTATAGCCGAAAGTTCACTCTAACCGGAGTTGACTGTATATAAATTAAGCATAACATAAAATTGAAAAAAGAAACACTAAATATACTTATACAGATCTTTAGTATTTATTTTAAACCATTATATATAAAAATGTTCGTAATGACTGCTATTTATGCTCAACTATGTGTGAATAACGATTTACAGACTTATCAATGATTTCCACTGAACAGGTAATTTTGGATAAATTAGATATAAAATAATTAAAAATTTTATTGCAATCAAAGCACAAAAAGTAAATATTTAGTCATAACAATTGCCTTTAATGATATTAGTGAAAAATTAATTTTTTAATTTTAATGTCTTCTTTTTTCAGCACTATAATATTAACGTGATAAACACATGCAACGCTACAATTTTTATTTATTGATAGTATAAACAAATGTCACTTACGTTAAAAAGGCATATATAAGAAAAATTTAGCTATATATTTAAATGAAAATTTACAAGTCTTAATTTAAGGAGATAGGTAGGGCGCCAAGAAAGTAGTTTGCACAAAGGTGCAATCTGCCCTAGGAGCGGCAGATACTGGATACAGTATACTGGTTCAGGTTTCATACTCATTTATTGAAATTCCCCCGAGTTTTCCAGGTTTTCAAGACACATTCCTACAAATTTCCAGGTTTATCACAAGCATAAATAAAAGGTAATGATCAGCATTCCAAATAACTAATTAACATTTATGTGCTCAATACTTTGAACTAGTTACATATTCATAAACAGATATTACTAAAAATATTGAATAAAATGTTCCTAGTACAGCATGGTGAACTAGAACTGGGAAGGAAATAAGCAATAAAATATTACTAGTAATACAAATAAGTACCTTTTCCCTGAGATAATTAGTTATAAAAAAATTCTTCGAGTTTTCCCTGAGGCATACGAACCCTGTGGTTAGGCCCTTTAAAAAGAGCCCCACCAGTAGCATAGCTGGGATTTTATTTATTTGGGGGGGGGGGGCTGCAGCCCCTTTAGAGATATCACTTTCTTTTCTACAGCACTTAGGAATAATTGTAGAAAAGAAAATTTCAGGGTTCCACTGTTGCCCCCAGACATGGAGCTCTGGGTTTGCTCCTGACTAAATTTAACATAAGTCTATTTTCTTATATCTAGTAATGAAAATACAGCAGTACAGAAGGTTGTGAGTTATTTACCTCAGTTATTGAATCCATTGACCACTGGTACCAAATTGTCTTCCTCAATTCATCATCATATTTTCTCTCAGTGACATATTGCTAAAAAGAATGCATATATATTATACACACACACACACACACATATATGTTACAGATAAAACCCGAATTAACTAGGGAAAACCCATTTTATTCAACTAGCAGTAGCACGTTTTCGAGGGGCCCCCTACAGCGGAAGCATAATTTCCAGGGGGCTCCCTACAGCGATGGCCGGACCCACTGACTTCTTTCGAGTCTCTCAAAAAGCCAGCGTTGGCATATTTTTGAGGGGCCCCCTAAAGCGATGGCCGGACACAGTAATGTTTTTCTGGGTCTCGCAAAGGGCCCAGCATTAGCATATTTTCCAAGAGAGCCCCTACAGTGGTGGCCAGACTCACTGATGTTTTTCTGGGTCTCGCAAAGGGCCAGTGTTACCATATTTTCCAGGAGGCCCTCTACAGCGGTGGCCGGACCCACCGATGTTTTTTTGGGTCTCGCAAAGAGACAGCCTTAGCATATTTTTGAGGGGCCCCCTAAAGCGATGGCCGTACGCAGTAATGTTTTTTGGGGTCTCGCATGGGCCAGCGTTAGCATATTTTCGAGGGGGGCCCCTACAGCGGTGGCAGGACCCCATGTTTTCCCATGTGAATTCCGTAAAGTTAATGCTTTATCCACTAAAAATTGGAACCTATTCCCCCTTTGAAAATATGCTATTGCTGACCCTTTGCGAGACCCAAAAAATATCAGTGGATCCGGCCATCGCTTTAGGTGGCCCCCTCGAAAATATACTAACGCTGGCCCTTTGAGAGATCCAGAAAAAATCAGTGGGTCTGCCCGTCGCAGTAGGGGGCCCCCTGGAAAATATGCTAACGCTGGCCCTTTTCGAGACCCAAATAAAATCAGTGATCCGGCCATCGCTGTAGGGGCTCCTCGAAAAGGTGCTATCACTACTCGAATAAAATGGGTTTTCCCTAGTTAATTCGGGTTTTCACTGTAACATATACACATACATATGTACAAATTGGTGATAAAAAGAGGATATATACTAGTACAGTGAAACCTCTTCGAGCAGCCAGCCCTCTAAACGGCCATTTTTTCATGGCACGGTTTTTTGGCTCATAGACTTAATGTTAAAACAACTTCTATCAGCGTGCACCCAACCCCCTCTAAACGGCCACCGAGTGGGATCACCCATCTCATTTTCCGGGAAATTCTACTCACTGGATGTTGTAATTTTGAGCGGATACCTGGAATTGAATCTGCTATCTCTTTAGTATTCTCCCCACACCCTTAAGATGGGGAATCCCTTGGACAATCAGATGTTGAAGTTGTCCTAAAAATGAATTTTTGTCTCTTTCAGGCACCAATTCCGTCCCTGACGAGGAATTTCCCAATGTTTGTAATGGCGAGCAAGCTAAACTTTCAACACAAGCGACTCGAGGGAAAATCAATGAAATTATCGAAAATTCCAAATCAGTTAAAAACTAACTGGTTAGAGATCTGCTTTTTAAAGTTTAAAAAAAAAAAAAAAAAAAAAAAAAAAAAAAAAAAAGGTTGTTTCAGAGGAAAGTAAAAACTTAGACAAATTGTATAATTTCTCCAAAAAAATGTAAGAAAGCATTAAATAAAGTACTATTTTCTCTTTAGATAAGTTTTTATATTTCATTTTAAATAAGGAATATGTGCCAGACTTGTTTGTATTACGCATTATAGCAATTATCTTATAATAGTAAATAAAACCCCCCCGAGAGCGGCCAAATATTCTCAGTATGGTGGGGTGACCGCTCAGAGAAGTTTCACTGTACTTCAAAATTAGGTTTCTGGTGCACATGTGGATGTGTAAGGAAGTTAATATGCTATTCAAAAGACAAAAGCAATACTTTTATATTAATCGTTGAACTGAATCGTTGGTATGAACTGAAGACATCCATCACCTTTAAGAGCCGTTGCAAGAGCAAATCAGCTAAGTCAATAGAAAAAAGTTCCCATCACCATCTCAGAATTTCATGATTTTTTTTTCTTCTGTTGCCTTACCCAAGGAAAGAACAAATCTGAAATATTTTTGATTTACCTCTTTTAGTTTTGGAGTTATGGAGGGTCAATGTACACCAGACGAGTGACGTAGAATTAATTTAGGGCCATTTTTGCCATTTTATTGTCTCAACTGAAACTAGCTCAGAGGTGCTTCACAGAATTTTTTCCCTGCATATTAACAATACAATTTGAAAATTCATTCAAAAATTGTCAGAGCCCCCCAATTTCATAAAAAATAGAGTTTTAAGAATGCTTTAAATCTTGGCTCTGGCGTGATACAGGAACAATTTTTGCACAGTGCAGTTATATATCTTCATATAAAGTGAATCCAATGTTAAAAGTTTTTAAAGGCCAGTTATCACAGTTATCAAGAAAAATTTAACACTGTAATAAAAAAATATATCTTTTCATAATATGAAACTACTATGTTAAAATTACATCTCCATGCCAATAGTTCTTATGTGCAAAGTCAGAGTCAGCTGTACCTATGCTTTGAAATTGCATAAATTAGCACTAAGGACCATGCTTGGGTCCCCGTACCGAGAGGCCCTTGGGGCTTTCAAAAATTTTTAGCATTGGATTCACTTTATATGAAGATATATAACTGCACTGTGCAAAATTTTTTTCTACATCACGTCAGAGCCAAGATTTAAAGCATTCTTAAACTGTATTTAAAAAAAAAAAAAAAAAAAAAAAAAAAAAAAAAAAAAAAAAAACTGGGGGGTGGGGGGTATTTTGGGAAGGGGGGCTTATTTGGGGCTCTGACAATTTTTCAATGAATTTTCAATTTGAGATGTTAATATACAAGGTATATTATAGGATAAAATGAAAAAAAAAAAGTATGTGAAGCACCTCTGAGCCAGTTGCGGTTGAGACAATAAAGTGGCAAAAATGGCCCTAAATTAATTCTACGTCACTCCTCTGGGGTACTTTGACCCTCCTTAACTCAATTAAAAGAGGTAAATCAAAAATATTTCAGATTTGCTCTTTCCTTGGGTAAGGCAGCACAAGAAAAAAAATTCACGAAATTCTGAGATGGTGATGACGCCCTGCCCGATTTACCCTTGAAATGCCTATTTGACATTTTGTTGTTATGAATCTGCAGATCGCACTTTAACTATACAGGGGTCAGTCCAGGTTTTTTCCCCAGTGTACTATTTTTGTGAATTTTTTTTCTATTTTTGTGAACTTTTCCAATTCTCTATATTAGCTTTGAGCAAGAAAGCAATTTTACGAAATAGAATTGAATATTTAAAAAATAAAATGGGTATACAGAGATACCAACCTTCAATGAGACTTTTCAGTAGTAATTGCGAATATTTTCAGAAGTTTTTGATGTTTGGCAGTAGGTAGTTGCATAGGTAAAATTTTAGTTTATTTTTCTTTCTAAACTACTAACAAAAATTTTATACCCTATTAAAAATTGATCTAATTAAAATAAATAGAAACTTTCCATAATGGAATCTATCACCGAGCCTTCGCAGTTAGCACAGCTTGAAAACAAAAGCAGAAGAGAGTGAAGCTGAAAAAGGTGGGGGAAAGGAAAGGAGGCTCCAGAGAAGTCCAGACTCAAAACTTTCTCTTCAGCCAGTCTGATTGCATTGGATAATTGTTTGTTTTAAGCTTTGGGTGTTGTGCAATCAGGCCCGGATACATCCACCGGGAACACGGGAATTTTCCCGATGGGCCGGTCACTTTAATATATATTGTATTTATATGTACACTTATGTATGATGTGTACATGTGTTAGAAGAAAATGTAAGTGGGCCGCAGTTGACATGAATTTACCAGGCCAGTGAGATCGATTGTATCCGTCCCTGTGTGCAATCACTTTTGGTGTTTTTCGTTTATCATTAAAAGAACGTAGCTTAAAAACGTTATAGAATAAATCAATTTATATTTAAATTTCTGTAAAAATATATGCTTTTTCTGCAGTACGCAGTAAACCAATTAAAAAAAAAAAAAAATTCCATAGAAACTACGGAGAACCCGTAGTAGTTGGCATCCCTGGGTATAGTTAGTTCCTAAAAAAAAAAAAAAAAAAAAAAAAGAGTAGGCCAAAACTTGATAATTCCTGTTCACCGTACATCCAGGATAGTCATACTCTGGAACGATATTTAAAAAAAATGGTTTGATTAAAATAAATATAAGGCTTTCCACCTTACTTTTAAATGATCATAGATAGATTTTATGATAAATGTAGGCCATGGTAGTTTTGAATCTTAATTGCAGGTACTAAATGCTTTAATTTACACTCCAAAATTCAAAAGCTTTTAAATATTACAATGTCTGTCAGTTTCGATTGGAAATACTGGTTGCTGCAGGTTGGCCACCCCTGATCTATAACATGCATGGGACACGATGGAAAATTTTATTTGAACATTCTTCATAAAGTGATACATAAAACAGAAGGATATAGTTTTTAACTGGAAAAACAGCAAATGGATCATTCAAAATAAACACACAATTTCAACATTTTTGAGCACATTTATAACCGATCAGGCTAATATCTAGAGTTCATTTCATGATGCAAAGTGCTGCTTAGCAGACATTTTCTGAAATTAAGAAAACTTAAAAGTACATTTCATGTAGTGTCCATCTGCAAATTTGGAGGCGATCTTCTCATCCTTTTCAGCGGTAGATTGCTGTTTACAAGGGAAGTTTAATTATAAGCACTGTGCAGTATCATTTGAAAAATATGTGCATTCAGTATATGCGATTTTTCTCATGGTAATCCCAGAAATAATGTAGTTTTACACTCTCTTCCCATGGAGTTTCTTTAATATTTTTAATTTGCTCCGGAAATCCAATAATTAGCAAAAAACTTTGACATTTTGAACAAAAGACACGTAGACTATTCTGTCTTCAAAATCTATTTACACGCTGGCAAGAGGCTGGGAGAAATTTTCAATCTTCATCTTTTTTCTAAATTACAATCTTTTTACTAAGCATTCCTTTATTGAAGTCTCCAATACCATAAGATAAAAATTAACCTTTATTTTGCATATTTTTTTATTTGAATTCATTTATGATTTTCTGCAAGTTTCAATTGATTTTTTAAGTTAAGTCTACTTAAAATAGGTACATTTAAAATGTGTTTATGGAATATTTATTAATGAAAATTATAATATGGCTGCTTGTGCAGACAGCCATGTTGTAACATGGTATTTTACTAGTTTAAAATAGTTGTTTTAGTTACTACTATCAGTATTGAGTATGATTATCACTCCATACATAGAGTACTTAAGTGAAATTGTCCTAAAATCTGGAAATTAATGTTTGAAATGATTTTTTAAAAATGAATTTGCCCCCATCTCCATTTTTTCTCCTCATGGTGCCATATAAGTTTTCGTACTGTGAAAGAATGCTTGTATATTTTAGAAGTTAAACAATTAAATAGATCTACTTTTGTTTTTTAACTGGTAGTTAAAAAACTACTATTTTCGATTAAAGAAGTTTAATGCATAACCTGAAAAATTCTGTTTCATACTTGCATAAAACTAAAAAAGAAACCATGATAATTTCATTATAAATATTTAAAAGATATTTACTTTTTATTTATCAATCTCTAAAAGTAATTTAACTTAAAATAAAACTAAAAATAACTTAATATAAATTATTAAAAAGAAACTGCATTAAACCTATGTTTGGAAAAAAATTAACTCATCATAGGTATGTTATCAAAATAGACATCTTTGATAAATAAAAAAAGATGCATTTCTTTGTGAAAATAATCTGTAATTATAGATACATTAATAAATGTGTCATAGTTAAAATTTATTCACTTCTGCTAGTAGTTCACACAAAAAGAATATTTAAACTTTTTACATTTTAAGTAACATTTTATATGTACATATATGTTAAGATAATTAGTTTTTGTAAATTATAGGTCAATTATTAAAAAATACTTTAATGGTGTGTGAAACATGTTTGCAATTTATTGTTCTGGTGTTATTATATATAAAAAAAAATGAAAAAATACACTTGAACATGAACACATGTTCGAACGAAATACATGTTTAGTGCCGGTTATCCATATCCGGCAACCAAAGGAGCTTCGGATATCCGATATCCGGCAAAATCACTATCCGTTACATCCTTAAAAAGAATATTTTAACTTCTTACATTTTAAGTAACATTTTATATGTACATATATGTAAAGATATTTAGTTTTTGTAAATTATGAGTCAATTATTAAAAAATACTTTAATGATGTGTGAAACATCTTTCCAATTTATTGTTCAGGTATCATTATATAACAAAAATGAAAAAACACACTTGATAACTAAATACATGTTTAGTGCCGGATATCCGTATCCGGCAACCAAAAGAGCTTTGGATATCCGATATCTGGCAAAATGACTATCCGTTACATTCCTAATTCAATATCTCTTACACCTAGATCTTCACTAATGAGTCAAAAATTTTCTGTAACTCCCCACTGCTTTTTGATCATGAAATAAAGAATTTTTATGTATTTTGTCAAAAGATTTTAGTTAGTTTCTTTTGTTTCTGAGTTGCGACTTTCAGAAATTTTTAAATTGATTTTTGCTGCAGCAACTGCTTGATGGTGCTTTAAAATATACCCATGCCTGCTTATACGTCTAGTAGGGTGATCGCCTCAGTTTATGCATTGGTCAACCCAAGGCTCCTTGAAAAACAAAGAGAACAGATTTTATATAAGAAACCTTTAGCTGATACACAGTAATACCGTTGAGCTCCAAAAATCCATAAACGTCTGAAATCCGCACACCTTCTCTGATGTAAATAATGAAATTTACTATCATCCACTAGTGATGAAATTGTTGAAAAATGTTTTGAATCCAAAAAAATATGACTGATGATGATGATGAAAACTTGGGTGGTAGTAGTAATAATAATAAAATCTATTTGAATAGTTTAAAGTAGTAGGAGGATACCTTAAATTTTTAGAACAGACTGTTGTGACCCCACTCGACTTTCCGAACACTCACGATCAAGATCATTACGAGCATTTAAATAAATTTTGATAGATGAATTGTTAGTTTCAAAATTCGGTAAAATACTTAGTTTTTTCAATTTGAGCTCAATTGAATGTACTGTTTAAATGCTAGTGCACTTTCAAGAATTTCTCTACATATACCATAACCTAAAAGAAATCTTTCTCGTAGCCCTGTAGGAAAATTATAAGTCCTATACAAACCAAAATCAATACCGGTCTTGTGATGGTGGTTTATAACATATATACCCAATTTCAGCTCAATCAAACGCCCCATTTAGGAGCCCACTTACCAAGGCAACCCCCCATCCTTGGCAGATCGCCCCCACGTAGCGTTGCTATAATCACACAAACTAATAATATAACAGAAATACAGACTTTTCTACTCTACTTGATTTTGTAATTTCTTATTGGGTGGTGGTAGAAGTATTTTTTTCAGATCCTCAATTACAAACATAATTTTGAAAAGCTGCTAAATATGTTTTGTTCAGAGTGTATAGCCCAAAAACAGGATAAGATTAGATATAGTGGATGTGTTGTAAAATATATTTTTTCATGACCAGGATATTTTAGTTTTAGAGATAATATGATGTTTGTTTTTAAGTACCTACAAATAATATAAAATGAAATTTAATTAGTCTTCATTTAGTATTTAATTACAAAATTTAAAAGCGATATTTTATTTATAATTAAAATGAAATTAAAAAAATTCTAATAATCGGCCTAAACTACTGCCTAATATTCGGCCACAATGTTTACATTTAGGCAAAGATATTATTCGCCGGCGATTGTAAATGATAACTCCCTAAATTCAATTGAAAAGTGCAACAGTTATTTTGTGAAAAGGCCAGTTTGGTCAAACCGAATTTTGTGAAGGGTCTTTATCCGATATTGAGTTTTGTAAAAGGGTCAGTTTTCGGACCTGATTTTGACCTGGACAGACCACTGCTATAATAGTATTTAAATTATGTTTAGAAGATGATTAGAATTTAGTACTGTATTTCGTAGTATTTCTTAATTTTTTATAAAATGAAATATTGAGATTTACCAGCAACAAAATGTCTTAAGTCTATAAACTGCTTCAAGTGATCTTTGTTATAATTACATGGAAGGACATCTGAAAAAATTAAAGCTAGCTTTTAGAAAAAGGTTGTAAAAAATGCACCATCCTGCTGAAATAGGATAGTTAAAAAAATTATATATACATATAACACACAACATATAAACACACATACATCAAGTGATTTAAAATTAGATGTTAAAGCTATTATCTTTTAAACTGTAAGTGATTAAAACATACTTTCAATTAGAAAAGTGTCAAATGAAGAGTAGTTTTAAGAAAAGGCAATTTTTTTTACTAGGGGTTGTATACATATTAAAATACAAAATTTAACTTTAATACAGTCCCTCCTTTCTTATCACATATTTAGAAAAATGTTGGTCTGTGTCTAAGGAGGGAAATTAATAAAAAAAATCCCCATGTTTCTGAGTGGAATAGTTTGTGATATTGCAAATTGCGGCATTTGTTGCTAAGCACTAAGGAGATGTCTCAAAAGAGAGAAAAATAATTACTTTTCAAATGAGGTTAATTTATGTTAATAGTCACTCGATACACACAACTGACCTCTCAAATCCTAATTTAGCTAGAGATTTCCTATAATGCATGTTTGGCAGTTTCAAGTGAAAGTTACTACACTCTAGTAACTCTTACCATTATTTTGTCAGTCTCTTTTATGCTTTAAAATTTTTTCTCTAGAAGCGTGACGTAATAAGTGGATGACCCTGTAAAAGACTAAATTGTAAAGCAGTACTGATCAATTCAGGTAAAACTGTATTTGAAATTTCACACGTTAATTGCCTTTTTGCAACAATGGGATCATTATTTAATTTTTATCAACTTATAGTTGCTCCCCTGAAGTACAGATTTTATTCGTCTGAAAACCGAAGCCAACACAGTAGATACAGTGGAGTAAGTCATTATTTTAAATTTCTCAGTAACTGTTTCATTTAGAGACATGCTATTTTAAAAAAAAATTCTTAGAACAACATTTTTATAAATATAAGTGACAGGGAAGGAGGGACCATACAAAAATTTAATTTCATAATTTAATATGTATACTGTCTTAGTAATAAAAAAATGACATATCTGAAAAGCTACACTTAATTTGACAAAGTTTTCCAAGTGAAAGTATGTTTCGATCACTTACAGTTTAAAAGATAATCGCTTTAACATCTATTTTGAATCATCCTGTATATATTAATGTACAAATTTTCTTTATTCTGTGCATATAGCTTTAAAAAGAAAGAAAAAAAAATTAAAATCAGATTGGTGAAGCTTGTGAAACATAATTAGTACTTTTAATACAATTGCTAATTAGTAGGAAGTTTTTACTAAATGCTTCTTATTGTTAGTAGAATGAATTACCTTCACATCAGAACGCAATTCTGTCCATTCTGTTTCAGTTAATGATGATGCTCTATCAACACGTCTTTTTAACTCCTGGGCTAAATCTTGCCTACTTTTTAAGAGATTCACTAAAATGAAAAAGAATTTTATAAACACAATCATTTATTAGAGTGCTTTAATTTTATATGTAGCATACTAAACCCCTTCTAATACAAAAAGTACCAGGGCCATCATGTTATGTGAGTGACACTTGGGAGGAAAAAAAAAAATTCTAATTAATCAAGGATTTTTCAATATATTTCTTATTTAAAAATCCAAACTAAAGTTCTTTAAAATAATATACACTTACGTGCATATTATTTTAAAGAACTAAAATTTTTTAAAAAGCCATTTAAAAAATAACTACTGGGTCATTTTCAAAATTGGATGCCATTTGGAAACTTAAGAAGCAAACATGTAATTTCAAAGAATAAATAGTTTTTTCTGTAATATAAAACATACCTTGTTTCAAAACATTATTTGAGTATTATTCATGCATTTTTTTTCTTTAATCTTTTTCTCCATTATCAGATTGGATGAAATTTGTCATGTCTGTTACCGGATATTTTCTTTGAAATTTGTACACTTAAGTAGAAAATAATGCAAAATGATAGATTACATAAGTATTGAGTCCTTTTGTCCATATAATATAGCCTTTTCTATTTAAAAAGTATTCATTTTTTTTGTCATGTCTATTACCAATATATCATGTCTGTTACTTATTTTGGTAACAGACATGATATTTCAAAGAACAAAAATTCATGTCTAAATAATTCCACAAGAACATGACAAGAGACTAATTTAGACTAAAAAACTAACGATCTAAATGAATCAATTGAATAAATAAATATATTTTATACAATTAATTAAGGCATCACTGCCAACCTTGGAGAATGAAAATTAGGGAGACTTTAAAAAACCCTTGTTATTGATAAAAAAAACTTCATGTACACATGCGCAATATATCAGTAACCAAGAAAATTACATATAAAGAAAAATTTACAGCTAAAACATTTATTAAAACAGCCAATTTTAAAATGAGATACTTTTAAAAGAAATAAACAATTTTTTAAACAGTAAATACTTTTGAACTATACGCATTACAAATGAATTAAAATACCGAGAAAAAAATTAATCCAATGTCAAATGCTAAATTATGTTTCCAATAAAACTTTAATTACTTACTGCATATTGCATACAGATCCTTGAGAGTTAAATTACAGATGAACTATATATATACAATTTTTATTAAACAGGAAATTTTGAAAAGGAATTGAGTACTGTCATCGACAAAGTATGCACATTTTAATACAATATTAAGACTTGTTGTATTTTTTTTTTTTTTTTGGGGGGGGGGGGGGGGAATTAAGTTTTAATAATTCAATGCAGTAACTTTTTCTTTTAATTGCATTAACTGTTAATTATTTATGGTCTAAGGCTAGTAATTAACTTTAAAGTTTAATTTAAGTACCTTTTGTCAGGAGATATAATGGTCTGGGTGACTCTTCTTTTATATGTCAATAGCTTGTTTCTTTAAATTACTAATTACCCTTTTTATTTTGGATTTTTCTAAATAATTACCCTTTTTCTTTAAATTAATTCTGCCCTTGTTTTCCCTATCTCCGGAGGTGTAAATTTAATTGTCATGTAACTTCTGCTGATTTTCTGCTAACTATTACTTTTTTTTTTTTTTTTTCCCCCAATAGTCTAACTCACTTTCTGCAATAATATTCTCCATGCTTTGTTTAAGTCCGGTTTTTAATTATTTTCACCCACTTCAGATTTAAATTTTTTACTCCAAATTTTACCCAGGGTTGTCTCTGACGATTAGCTATCTCCCGCTAAAATTTTAGGAAATTTAATAACGTTTTTAAGGCATTTTGTGATCAATTAAGTATTTTTTCCCCAATTCAAGATGGCCGCTCTGCTCAACTTAGCCAGCCTTTCTTCTCGGCCAAGATTGTTTCTTTTCCGCGTGTAGAAGCCTCTTACCGGTCACTAGTCGCCATTTTTTTTCGTCTCTCTTCCTTCCCCCGACAGTCGAATGTTCCAGAACTTCCGTCGCTGAGATGGCGCGCTCTGATTGGCCCCCGGATACGGCGTCTCTGCGAAGCTCCTTGCGCAAGCGGGCAAAAAAGCGTCAGTTCGGAGGCCAGCTTGGGTGCTGTGAGGACGTGTGAAAAACAGCTCCCGCTTAAATTTTTGTTCAGCTCTTTCTGTGCGGCAAAAAGGCTGCTCCGTGCGAGATGTAGCGTGCTATTAATGGGCCAGAGGGCATAGCCTCTTTCCTAAAAAAAAAAAATTTTTTTTTTTTTTTTTGATCACCGGACCAGGGTGGCTACAGAAATTGAGAAAAAAAGTTCCCTGATTTTTCCATGATTTCCCTGACTATCTTTATCAAATTTCCAGAACTAATTATATACATACCATAATCTTTCATGTAAATCACCATTGTGTATCATGCACCAACAGGTGAATGCTTCATATAGGGAAATAAATAATAGAAAACCACAAAAATGCTTAATAATAATAAAACTGTAGTTCAGTTTCATAAATCCAAACATAAAATTTAGTTGAGCACTAAAAGACAATATGTAGCAGAAAGTTTCCTCGTTTTATAGTGTTCAATTTTACGCGTAAGGATGACTGATCAAAATAAACTGGCCACCTAGTCAACTTATTTTATTTCAATCAATGTATCGTTTTAAAATTTAAAAAATATTTTTTACATATTTTACAGGCTTAAATATGAGCACTATCTATAAAAAAAAAAAATCGTCTTGCGAGGGAGCTTAGCAGGCATCACTCAAATGTCCCATCACTTTAAAAAACACAACGGGGCAGTAGACGACTAAATCATCTTTTACCAGGGTCATTCCACGTCGGATCAAACAGTGCAGTTCACCACACAAACTCGGATTTTTCTCAAATTTTATATAGATGATTTATAGGCTAAGACATCAACAAATCTCAATTTTGAAGGTTCTAGGATAATTAATTACCGAGAAATTAATTATACAAATTTTTAAGTTTTCTGCAAGATGCGCCAACTTTTTTCTCAATTCCTTAAATAACTCCTTACCAGTAAAAGTTACTGAAGCGAAAATTTGTTTCTAAGAGTAACTTTTTACGCTGATTCCAAAAATGTTATTAAAATTTGCGTATCTTCTATAGTTTATGCATGAGCACTGCATTTGCTAAAAAACATCATGATTTTTTTTCGGCATGTCTGATCAGACACATGTTTTAAATTTTTATATGTTGTTAAGATGTAATAATCCTACATCCCAAAATAATTTCATCTTGGCTTTTTGCTCAGGAGCAGAGAAAAAAAATTGTATGTATGTACCTATATATGAGGATTTTCATATGCAATATTTATACTGAAGATGAGAAAATTCAGAAGCGTTAGTCAATTTTCCTATGTCTTTTAAATTGACATGTGAAGTTTTAACTACTACTCCAGGCATTTTCAAAAACTAGAAAATATATCAAAGTGCTTGGATCGGAAAACGTAAAACAAACAAACAACAAAAAATGCATGTAAAACAACGTTAAATTAAAAAGATTTCTAAAATTAAAATTTAGAATTATTTTTCATTTAACCCTGTTGTTTTCGGCAGTCATCCATCAGCCAATTAATCTTTGGAATTCTGTGTGATATTGAACACTCAAAAGAAAGAACAATGTTTGATAAAACATATATATATATATATTAGGTCTACCGGAAAGTTCTATCCGTTTTCAGTATGCCAATATTTTACCTAGCCAAAACTACTGAAGCTAATAACACGAAATTTAGCACGAGTGGGATTTTATAGCGTAGGTGCTAGATTAGAGAGTACTTTCCAAAATTCGTAATTTATGGAGGATAAAAGCCCAAAATGCTCTTTTCACATATTCTGCAGGATCTCAAAGAAGAAAAGAGATATCGATAAAATTCTTGCTGTAAAATACACAACACTTAAGAATGCCTAAAAATCGATTTCAGAACATTTCGAATATAATCCTCCTAGGAGGGTAGACGTAAAAGTTTGCCGTGAATAACTGATTACATGACATTTATTCTGCAATGTATCACCAAATGTGCAATTTGACAATGTGCCTGACATTGCTATGCTAGTTGTTGTAACAATAAAAATTTAATACAGTATACAGTAAAACCTATTTCAAATTGCTGTATCCAGAAAACTAGCCAAAGCACAATTTCGTTCGCATTCTGTTAAAGGTAAATAAGTACTGTAACTTACAGGAATTCAATTCTTTTAATAAACTTTGTTCCTTCTATTGACTCGAATGTCATACAGAATTACAAAGATTTATTGGCTGATGGATGATTGCCAAAATCAACAGGGTTAAATTAAAAGTAATTGAAAATTTTAACTTTAGATTTTTTTTTAAATTTAACACTGTGTGTGACATGCATTTTTTGTTGTTTGTTTTACGTTTTCCGATACAAGCACTTTTATGTATTTTCTAGTTTTTGCAAATGCCTGGAGTACTTAAAAATTTGCATAATTAATTTCTCGGTAATTAATTATCGTAGAACCTTCAAAATTGAGATTTGTTGATGTCTTAGCCTATAAATCCTCTATATAAAATTTGAGGAAAATCTAAGTTGGTGTGGTGAACTTTCTCCAGTTTTGTGTTTGATTTGACGTGGAATGACCCACCATTCATTTTACCTATGACTTTAATCAGGAAGCAATTCACATGTGTGAAATTGATTCACATGCCGATATGATTCGCATATCCGGTTTCTCGTATAATCCGCATCTTGGAAAGAGTCCGAATACATGCGCTTTTTCGGATTCGTATAGTGATAGTGCCTACATCACTTGAGTCTCCGATTCATTTTTCTATGTTTTCGTATGATCTGTATTCTGGTTTCGGATTCGTAAAATGTCTGTATCTGTGCATCAGATTGACAATTTAAAATGATCTAGTTCACTAGGCAAAAACGAAAGTTCCATGGTTTTTAAATATTTTTGCAAAATTCCCTGATATTTCCCAGATCGATAAAGTACCCTGATTTTTCCATGATTTCCCTGATCTGTCGACACCCTGCGGACGCAATGTAGATCCATCCCGTTGTTGGGCCTGTTAAGCTTCAGGTGGAGTTCCCCTTTCTTCAAGTTAATCCTACATAGCACCGTTCTTCGACCACTTTTTTTAAAAACTCTCGTGCATCCATCTCCTCGCCATGCCGACAAAGATGACTCATCCTCGGACCTTGGAATGAAAATCTGCGACGTGCCCAAATCCCGGGCAAGTTCCAAGCGCCCATGCCAGATCAGATGATTTCCAGCACCCATGCCTGTTCAGATGATTATTTTACTAGATTTCCTGAAGCTTACCCTGTTAAGGACATGCAAAGTGCCACGGTTGCTAGGGTTTTAGTGGACTTTATTTCGAGACATGGGATTATGGAAGTTCTGTATTCAGACAGGGGTCCAATTTTCATTCGCAGGCAATGGAGGAAGTCTATAAAGTCCTAGGAATCAAGAAAATGCACACTGTAGCCTATAATCCACAAGGAAATGGGGTCGTTGAACGGTTGAACAAGATTTTAGTAGACTCTTTAAGTCATTTGGTTAGTGAAACTCAGGAGGATTGGTGCGAACAGGTTCCTTTTGCTTTGCTGGCCTTTTGCAGCACCTACCACAGAACTATTCAAAACACTCCTGCTTTTCTCACCTATGATAGAGATCTGGTGTTGCCATATGACATACATACCATAATCTTTCATATAAATCGCCATTGTGTATCATGCACCAACAGGTGAATGCTTCATATAGGGAAATAAATAATAGAAAACCACAAAGATGCTTAATATTAATAAAATTGTAGCTCAGTTTCATAAATCCAAACATAAGATTTAGTCGAACCAGAAAAGACAATATGTAGCAGAAAGTTTCCTCATTTTATGAAGGTAGTGTTCAATTTTAAGCGTAAGGATGACTGATCAAAATAAACTGGCGACCTAGTCAACTTATTTTATTTCAATCAATGTATCGTTTCAAATTTAAAAAAAATTATGTAAAAAGGCTTAAAAATGAGCACTATATATAAAAAAATCGTCTTGCGAGGGAGCTTAGCAGGCATCACTCAAATGTCCCATCACTTTAAAAAACACAAGGGCGCAGTAATAATAGACTAAATCATCTTTTACCATTCATTTAACCTATGACTTTATTCAGGAAGCAATTCACATGCCGATATGATTCGCATATCCGATTTCTTGTATGATCCGCATCTTAGAACGAGTCCGAATACATGCACTTTTTCAGATTCGTATAGTGATAGTGCCTACATCACTTGAGTCTCTGATTCATTTTTCTATGTTCTCGTATGATCTGTATTCTGGTTTCGGATTCTTAAAATGTCTGTATCTGTGCATCAGTTGAGTGCCATGTGATCCAGAACGGAGCCGCGCATCAGATTGCAGGCATGAAAACAGCTGAAGAGCAAAAAAGAGGAAATACACGTGGACATATTTTCTAGCAAAAAATTGAAAAATTTACGTGCACGTATTTTCAGGCATATATAACAAGGTTGATAATCAGGGGCGTAGCCAGGGGGGGGATATCGGGATAAATCCCCCCCCCCCCGAAATGTTTGGATTAGTGATGAAATTCCATCTATTTATACACATATAAGTTCATATCTCCCCCCGAAAAATTTTCCTGGCTACGCGCCTGTTGATAACGCAAAAACATGGAACTGGGGAATAATGTGTGAGCTTAAATTCAACCACTGTTAAACTAAATGGTGTACTAAACAATTTCTGCCATTTAAATTTCAACCACAAACAAATTGACTGTGATCCTGAAGAAAATAATTATGCACTGTAAATGTTTAATAATCAGTTTTAGATATACAATATTTATTAAAAGATAACAGGCTATAATTATTTAAAATAATTATCTTAAACAATATCGTAAAATCCTAGATCAAAACAAATCATAAGTCTCACATCCAAATTTCAGATTATTCTTTTGATATGAAAATAGTATAGAAAATTGATTCTCAAAAATTTTAAGACCTATCTTTTTTTTTTTTTTTTTTTCAGTTTGATCAGAAATGGAATGAAAAATTATACATATGGCATTGACATTTTCTAAAATAAGCATTCAAATGATAGAATAAAAGTGAAGTTTTCTTGTTTTATTGGAAAAAGAATAATTCTTTAATAAATGTCTAAATATTTTCTCAGGTAAAATTTTAGAATCTTAGCAGTCTTGCAGCACATCAGCACACAGAAGTGGAACTTATGACAGGGACATATGTTCTGCTCCTTCCTATATTAGCTGCAAAATACCAACTCACAAGATTATGCTTTTTTAAAATTAACTGTAAAAATAATTACCAAAGAAAAACCTGCACATGAGAATAAAACGAAATAGCGATTTTCCTGATTTTAAAATTGAAGTGAAAATGTTTCAGAAATCAATAAACATATTATGGGGAAAATAATACTTTTCTGTTGAGTTACTAAAATGCCTACAATTTTAATTTAACAATAAGTATTAAAAACTCTGTTTTACATCTTGTTTTTAAAATTATTCATTTACCAAAAGGCTACAAATAGATTGAAGTTCAGTTGGCAAATATGGAACCCGGAGATCGGGGATAGTTAGTAACCATAATTTCGCTAGTATAGTCCGCGGACTATGCATGTCAAAAAGGGATTTTTTTCCAGGACACTGACTATCTGGCTGAAATAAATTTCTTTCGCAAAAAAATTTAGTATATTGATCTTGCTTTTTGATCTGTAGTTAGCGCGCAAGCTCCAGTGAAGCCGATGCTAACAAATTTATTTCTGTAGAAAATAAAGCACATAGATGCACTTGAAGTGACGGCACGTCGGCATGCAGGGAGCATTTGAATTTTTTCCCCCCCATTATGTCATTTAAAGCATTGACGTAGTTACAGGTGCAGACAAGCTTCGTGAAACCATTTTAGAAATATTTCCTTCCGATACGCAGAAGAACCAAATTTTGAATGTGCTTTAAAAAAAAATAATAATTTATATAATACGGGGGAAAACGGGCCTTCACAAACCGAGGTACCGACGCCGCGTCAACATCGAGAAGGTTGTTATTGTTTTGTCTTCACTCAGCGAGCTGGCTAATAAAGCAAGAGAGCGAATTCTGCTGAGACGTTAAAACATGACTTGTGTCGCCTAGTCGCCTCAATTTCTTTCTTTCACTTTTTTCCAATTGCGAACGCAAATTTTTAATAAAGAGCATTTTTAAATTTCATTTTCGTTAACTTTTAACCCAGAGAGAGTATCAATTGAATGTTGTTTAAAATTAAGTATTATGTGGATTGACCCATGAAAATTAGTAATGATCTTTTCTTTTCTTTTTTTTTTTTTTGCTTGGTTATGTACATTTTCATAAATGATTAATAAAATTAATCTTTTTATTTATTTAAGGAGGCGATACGTCTTGCCTAAGGACGGATTAATGCAATTTTACGGTCGGTTAGTTGAAATTTGTCTAGTTTATGGAAGTAAAATAGAATTTCTTTTTCCTGAAGCGGAGGAGTAATCGCCCCCCCCCAATCCGTTTAATCCGTCCGTGGTCTTACCATTAGTTAACTTTTCACGAAGTTACGGTACATATTTTTAGTAAAATCCGCGTAACTGTTTAAAAAAAAAAACTGTGAAAATTTTGGTTTTCTTTTTCTTACGGATTTCTTAATATTAACTCACATTTTAAAAAAGCATTATTCTTTTATTCAGCATAAAATTAAGACGTGTACGTTTTAATAGCTATAAATATCGAAGTATTTATTTATTGGAATTATTATTAATAATTTATTTATTTAAGAAATGTATATTTAAACTACCATAAATTATTTTACTTCCTTTGCATGTTGAAGACCTAAAGGAATACGACAAGATTTATATTTTAAATACCATTACTAAAAGCTGCACTTTTATACAAGTTTTATTTGTCGTGTAGACCGTCAGTTTGCTTTATTTAAACAAAAATTCCAGTTTAGCATTCATAAAATGTCTGGAAGTTCTCGTTCGGCCGACGATTTTTTTGCCAAAACGATCCAAAACCAAGCAAATTTTTGGATCCGAAAATGACCACAAACATTTCGTTTTCAATCCACGTTTTCTAATATATTCGATAAATCTGCCATTTTCTCAATAATCCACAATAGAAGTATCAGTTAAGCTGGTACGTGTCCGTGAAAAAAATTTATAGATTCATCAAGTGCG
This sequence comes from Cheiracanthium punctorium, assembly GCA_038373885.1. Lineage (NCBI taxonomy): Eukaryota > Metazoa > Arthropoda > Arachnida > Araneae > Cheiracanthiidae > Cheiracanthium > Cheiracanthium punctorium. The sequence continues at coordinate 98,084 of JAWZYV010013818.1, forward strand.
CAAAACAGCAATAAAAACACGCCGCGAGTAACAATAGCTCACCGACAACGGCTTTCCAGTGGCGAAAGGTCTCGATAGATAATTATTGTTGTGTAGTAGTTCGCCAAGTACATAATTATGTATCAGATGCCTTTCGAAACATCGAAGATCTAAAATAAGAATTTGCCCCTCTGAACTAAGTTTTGAATTTACCAACTCAGGAAATCAGTAACATTGCACTCTAGCTGACTTTAGTCTAGGCGCAGTGAGAGATGCAGTGAAAACGTACATCCCAGGCGCGCATTATCGTCCTCTTGTTACTCTTCTATGTCCGCTATGTTTTGATTTAGGTTCAGTAATCACTGTTTTTTTTTTTTTTTTTTTTGAAAAAGCGGAAAGGTTTTAAAACATTTTCGGAAAGCGGAGGTCTTCCAAAAAAAAAAAAAAAAAAAAAAAAAGCGGAAATCTGCCGAAAAGCGGAAGATTTTCATGCCTGAGATTGACAATTAAAAATTATCTAGTTCACTAGGCAGAAACAAAAGTTCCCTGATTTTTAAATATTTTTGCAAAATTCCCCGATATTTCCAGATCGAAAAAGTACCCTGATTTTTCCATGATTTCCCTGATTTCCATGATCTGTCGACACCCTGTGACTTTCGTAAGAAACATGTTTTGAGTTTAGACTCAAAGGTGAAAGTAATTGATGCCAAGGAAAAAAAGCATTTAAGCGTGTCGCAAATAACAAAGAAATTTAATATAGGAAAGACTCAAGTTTACGACATAATGAAAAGAAAACATGAAATTAAAGAAGCCTGGCTTAAAGGAAATGGAGAAATGAAAAGAAAAATGTGCAAGACTGGAAATGAAGAAGTCAATGAAGTGGTTTGGGAATGGTTTGTTGATGCCAGGTCCCGAAATTTACCCATATCTGGACCTATGGTACAAGCCCAAGCTAAACAGATTTTGGAAAGACTTGAGAAAGAAGATTTTCATGCTTCAAATGGATGGCTGGAAAGTTTTAGGAAAAGGCATGCGATAAAATTCAAAATTTATGGTGAGGCTGCTGATGTTGATCCAGAAACTGCGAATGACTGGGGGGAAAAATTGCTAAAATTAATCGAAGAATACGATTTGAAAGATATTGCAAATGGCGATAAAACAGGCTTATTTTTCCGAGCTTTACCAAGCAAAACTTTGTGCTTGAAAAACGTAAGGTGTGCAGGTGGAAAGAAATCTAAGGAACGCCAAACTGTATTTCTTTGTGCATTTATGATCAGAGAAAAAGATAAAGCGTTGGTCATCGGAAAAGCAGCCAAACCTCGCTGTTTTAAAAATCTTGAGCTGAAAAATCTCCCAATTGAGTGGAGGTCGAACAGAAAAGCTTGGATGACTGCAAAAATTATGAAAGAGTGGTTAATTGGTTTCAATTCTAGAATGAAAAATCAGAAAAGGAATGTTTCATTATTTTTAGATAATGCAACCTGTCATTCACGAATAGAGCTTTCAAATGTAAAACTGGCCTGGTTTCCAGCAAACACTACTAGTGTTACCCAACCTATGGATCAAGGCATAATTCACAACATAAAGACAAACTACAGAAGTTTAATGATGCAATCATTATTAGCAAACATGAAAAGTGTATCCAGTGCTTCAGAGTTAGTTAAATTTATTAATGTTCTTGATGCTGTATTGTGGCTTGGAAAAGCATGGCAAAAAGTCACTAGTGAAACTATAAGGCTCTGTTTCGTGAAAGCAAATTTTCCTGGGGAAAGTAAGAGTGAATGAAAATGCATGCAATTCCGAAATTGAAGCTTTACAAGCAATGCTAGATGAAGGTGAAATTAAACTGAATGCCATTTTGTGACATTAGATGACAAACTAGCCACAGAAACGCCATTTGGTGAGGTTGAAAAACTTCTTTTAAATGATAAAATTAACGATAATAACAGAAGTGAAGAAGAAGAACAAGTTATCGAGACTGAAGATCTTGCAATTAACTCTTATCCCGAAGCAATGTGTTGCATAAGGAACTTGCATGAAATTTCTGTCTTTTTAAAGGCGACGCGGAACTACTAAGTATTGTCAATAATGCAAGAATCACTGTAGAAAATCGCACTGCGGGTGCACCATTAGTGTGAAAAACAATCTTTGATTATTTAAAAAAATAATTAAAATTATTATTATTTTCTTTTTTTCGTAATTATGCTTTGGAATAAATTTTCATTTATTTGATTAAAAATTATTTTCCTTATGAGGGTTTTCCTGTTTTTAAAAGGTAAGAAGGTAAGCGAAATTTGATCTCTCTCTTTTTTTTTTTTTTTTTTTTTCAATTTAAAAGAGAGTCCCTCTACGAGACTGAAAATCTTGTCGGTCCCTTCACATTCCGTTTTATACAGGTTTCACTGTAGTAATAATATCTTGCCACACATTCCTGAGTCTACCCCTCTTCTTCAGCTGATGATTGGGAAGCTAAGATGTTGAAAGAGTATCCAAACCCCTTTCTTCCTTATGATCCCACTTGGGATGACAGTTTTGGTAATTTTCAAGCTTCTCATATGCCGCCTGTTGTAGCCCTGTCTGATACAGACCCTGATACTGATTTTTTTAGAGACACTGTGGTGTCCCCGTTTCCTTTTTAAGTTCTAGTGGTGATGATATTGATACCGCAACCCATCTTCTATTTCTCCAGGCCAGTCTAACTCTACTAGTAGTCATGGGTATAATCTTAGGCCACGAGATCAATTTGGCTTTGTAATCAAAATGTAGTGCTGGGTCTTTTATTTTGAGGATCATTTTTCCTTTTTGAATTTGTGCCATTTTTTAGTATTTTTCATTTAGTGTTTGCATTTGCATTTACTTTTTCTTTTAATTTCTTGTGGGTTGGGTATTTTATTTACTTGTTTGTTGGTATCAATCAAATTTTACCTGCACAATGTGTTAAATGTTTTTTGTAAAGTGTTATTAAGTGATCTATTGCCCTTTTGGTAGTACAAATTGTGTATGGCTAAGGTCCATTGCAATAATTCATGTGATATTTTTTACATTTTATTACTGTATCACCACATGAAAGTTTTTAAAATATTTTTACCCGATGATGATAAAAACTTGTACTGGAATTGTCAACTTTGCTGGTGCAGACAATCCCAGGGCCTTTAACTAAGAAATTTTGGGTTCTAATTTTTTTTTTCTTTTCACCTTGATTGCAATAAGTAATTCTTTTGTTAATACCAACCTTCTGGTTACCTTATGTTAAATGGGGGGTGTTTGCTTTAAGTTATTCATGCAGGTTTGGGCTGTTTCCTTAAAATTACCTTGTTTTGTTTTGTTTTCCTCTTTGGAGAGAATGATTAGTGTCCAGAAGTGTTTCTAGAGCCTTCTTGGTCACTTGAATTAACCTCCATGTTTGGTGGTAGTTGATCTTGGGTTACACAATTGGGCTGGTGTTTAGCCTCTTGTACTCAGGCCAATTGCTGCTGAATGTGGTATTGTTCAGGGATCATTTCTCTCCTGTCTCCTAATGTTTTTACTTACTTAAACATAACTTTAATTGCTGCATTAATTGGGTAATTTCTTTTATTCAGGGCTCCCACCAAATTTTCTATCAAAAAAAGGGGAAAAAGGGACCATCCCTTTAAGAAAAAGGGACCAAAAAGGAACTATTTAATAAACGGTCATTTTTAAAGGAATAAAAAATTTCCTCTGAAATACAACCTCAATTTTACATCTCCTTATGTCCTTTACACTGAAGTAAACACAATGAAAATATTCTCACATGAATAATATAAAACTTCACTAAACCACGTTTAAGTTTTCATGCATTTTTTTGAATTGAATATTTTGAAAGATACAAAATAGAGAGTTCCACTGCATAATTTATTCAGTTCCCTAATACACACTTATTGTTCACAAAGAAATAAAATTGAAAGATTTCATTAATCAAATGTGTAACATTCTTCTGGAAATGATTACTAACACACATAATTAGATGAAATCCTGGCTCTTATAGTAACTAAACAAAGCTTAAACTACATTCTTGTAGACTCAACACAATTTGCTGAATATGCAGAATTAAAAAAAAAAAAAAAAAAAAGTAAAATTTAAAAAACTGAAATCCGCCGACCGGCGACCCCTCCCCTAAAAAACCGTCCGCTTTGCACAGGCCTTATTATTAAAGGTCAAAATTAACGGTCGTCACTCGCAGACTGTATTTTTGAAAGTGGAAACTGCAAATTTATGTACCAGTCGCCTCAGTTTATTTCCCCACTCTCTTTCCTTTTTTTACACAAAGTTTATATTAATTGAAAGTAAAACAGAAACGGGGCATTAAAACAGATGTTGTTGATAGGAGTCAACTAAACTCCAAGATCGATGTCGGCATGGCGGGGAGGGGGAGAGCTGGATCATTGATAAAGGGTATTAGTACCACTTGACCAATTCGCAAAAGTAATCATCTGTTATGGAAATTTTCAAACAAGTCGCGCAATTTAACTCGCAAAAAGGCGCTTTTCATTTCTAAATGAATCCGTAATTCCCTAATGGTTTGTAAATATCTTTAATAACTATAGATAATTTGAATTAGGAAGGCCAGATAATGATTATACTAAGCAATCATTAAAAACAAAAACTTGCAAGTGCGTAAAACAGCCAGTTATAAACTACAGAAGCTGCCATTATTTATACTGACAGTTTTCACCAAAAAGCTGAAGTCTAGAATTATGATTGTGAAATAATTATCAAATATAACACCCACATTGTAGGATAGGCGGTGAAGTTATTTTGAATCCCTTTCTTACCCCCAAGTGAAAGTTATGTTAGTTTTTTGTTGCTACATTAGGTGAAAATAAACACCCCAGAGGTGCCTCTTTTTGAGTTACGCGAAGGAAAGAAAACAGATGAAATGAATAAGCGATTACTGTCACTCTCTGATTCTGATAAGCATTCAATTAGGAAAAAAGTAACTTATTTTTAAAAGGAAATTTTATCGGGTTTCATTTACGATAAATGTCTGATTGCGTTGCTTGGAATTTTGTGAAGGAACAGTTATATATCGTGTTTAGTTAAGGGTCATTTCAATCGATCATATTTTTGTTACGGTATCATTTTAATAGAAAGTGTTTTGTAAAGGGGCCCGTAAAACGATCGATAATCTTGACTGCGATGATCCATGTAACGGAAGGGGCAGGGGGAATGGCAAGTTTTCGAGTGAAAACTTGGACATACCAGGGCAAAGGGGTTAAAAAAGGGATGCCAATTGCTGAAAGGTTGTCGGGCGCTGTGCTTTTTAAAGAGTCGTAATAGGGGGGCACTACAAAGAAATACTTTTGACAAACGCAAGGTAGCACTTACATGTTAATTCAAGGAAAGCTAGATGTAGCGTGCACGGATCCGATATTGGTACCGGGACAAAGCCACATATTCCGCCAATCACCGTCCTCAGATGAACTAACGTTCATCTGAGGACGGTGATTCATCTGTTCTGGAAAAAAGTGTTGCCGGACTGGTTGCTAAGATGTGACGTAGGTCGGTCGACTTACGCCACATTGTAGCAACCCGGTAAGCTCTAGCCGTGCGCCGCTTCAAAGTGAAGATGAACTAAGGATAATGGTTTAATCAACAATGAAAAAACGGTCATTCTGCCGATTTCAGATCTCTTGGCCGACGCCGACGATACACAATTATTCTTCTTCATTAAAATTAAAAAAAAAAAAAAAAAGGACCAATACGGACCAAAATAGCCTAAAACAGACCAAAACGGAACTGGCACCAAAAAAGACTTTTAGGGAAAAAAGGGACCAAGTGGGAGCCCTGTTTATTTCTCTACAAATTTGGGATTGTCATGCCCTTGTCAATTTTTTTTTTTCCCTCAGCTTTCTTTGGAAGGGGGGTGGGGGTTCAACATCCTAGGTACTTGTCCACCCTTACCTGCTAGTGGTCTTGTATTCAATACATGACACAGTCTAGCCTTTTAATTAGTTTTGGAAATGTCTGGACTGATTTTTACCCACGCTTGTGACAGCAAAATCACGTAGTGATTACTTAGACAAGAACTTTCTTGCCACTGACCACTTCCTTGGACTCTAAGAAACCACTTGGTCAGACTCGTGTATGATTTTTCTCCCATTACCAAAGATTTTTACCTTTTTGTTTTCATTAAATGTATTCTTGTCATGTACTATTTGACATACTACATATATACTGTATGTGTTTTTGTTGGGAAGGAATGTGCAGGTAAAACTTTGCTTTTTGATTGACATTTTGCTGGAACGTGTAGGTATAAGGTTAATAAAATTTTTAGTGCCCTGACTTGGGACACGTTTTCTTTACATTTTTAATGAGGTGTTTTGCATTATGCAAATTTTTCTTACTGCGATAGCTGGTCTTCCTCAGGTTTTGTTGTCAAAATAGAATTATACTCGGTTTCTCAAGACATTTCACCAGATTCGTCCTGGCTTCTCCAAAAAAAAAAAAAAAAAAAAAAAAAAAAAATTACTTCATAAAATTTTTTTGGGGGGGGAGAAGGAAGGATAATATGTTGTATTGTTTGTTTGGGGGATTATGTTTTAATAATTCAATGCAGTAACTTTTTATATTAATTGTATTAACTGTTAATTATTTATGGTCTAAGGCTAGTAATTAACTTAAATTAACCTTCCAAGTCCTTTTCTCAGGAGATATAATGGTCTGGGTGACTCTTCTTTTATATGTCAATAGCTTGTTTCTTTAAATTACTACTAATTACCCTTTTTATTTTGGGTTTTTCTAAATAATTACCCTTTTTCTTTAAATTAATTTTTCCCTTGTTTTTCCTATCTCCGGAGGTGTAAATTTAATTGTCATGTAACTTCTGCCGATTTTCTGCTAACTATTACTTTTTTTTTTCCTAATAGCCTAACTCACTTTCTGCAATAATATTCTCCATGTTTTGTTTAAGTCCGGTTTTTAATGTATTTTTGATTGTTATTGTTATAATGTTAAAATAAAATTGTATTTGGTGATCAATAGCATGTCTCTGTGTTTATTTCACTACAATTCATCCACACACTTCCGGCAAGGGAAGGAACCTTTGGGTTATTTATCTACCTTTTTGCAGTCACAACGCAGGGTTTATCTAACTTTACCTTTGCTAAGCCTTTTTTCATGGCCGTGGTAACAAATACTACAGACTTCAGGGATGATGTAACAGCAGATTTAGCTTTTTTTAAAGAAACTCCTGACTAAAGTACTATCATAACAATTTGATTTATTGGAAAATTTTGCAATAAAGAGTTTCTCTAAATTCTCATTAGAGAGGGATGATCAGAAGTCAGTTTTGATTTTTCTGATTTGGCTGAATACTCTATCATTCAGCATTTGAGTGAGGGATTACCAATATTGATAACACAGTAAGGCCAATTTCTTAAACTATTCCCCACCTATTTCATTTTTCAAGTCTTTCACAAACAGCCACTGTTTAACAATAGTTTCCTCAAAAAGAGATGGCTGAAAGTCTTCCAATTGAAGCTCACAAAGCTGTGACTGTAGTAAATCTAAGGCTTCTTCATGGGTTTCATTTTCTTCCTTCTGTAGTATAATCGGAAATTTTTCCACAAAAAATTTAAGTTGAGAAAATTTTGCGAAAGAAATATTGCATAGATTTAAAACTTCAGCATTGGCTAAAATTTCTGATTTGTGGGGAAATGAGTGATAAATATAATCTAGAATTGCGATAAAATAGTTTTTGACATCACGATAAAATGCTGTCTTGTCTTCTTCCCACAAAGAACAAACTAATGTTTCATTTCCAATGAAGATATCATTATCATCTTTATGATGACTGGGGTCATGATAATTTACATAGATTGGTGATGAACATTTCCATTACAATTTCCGCTTTCACAAATTTTGACAACAGCTCTTTGAACATAAACATAATTAGTGACTTCTTTTTGTGAATTAATGGTTGTTGAAACTACAATTTTATACAATAACTTTCTAGATGAGGTATAGAGCTTTGGAGGAATAAACAAAACGCTCTACATAAATCTGACTGTAAGAAAGAACAAATTCTGTCTTTTTGATTGACACCTGAATTTAATTTTGTTTTGCTTTTAGGTTTAGAATCTATAGTTGATTTCCCCCCCGTGATATTTTTGAAGAACTTGATGCTGGTTTTTTACTTTTAGATTTAGATTTTGAACTTGATGCTGATTTTTCATTTATAATTTTCGAATTTGAAGCACTGACTGTTGATTTTTCACTTATAATTTTTGAATTTGAAGAGCTTGATGTTGCTTTCTCACTTTTGGTATTGCATACGATTCCAGATTTGCATCAGAAGCACTTCTTTTTGTGGAAACCTTTGTCTCTTCTTCAAAAAAACTCAACAAGTGATTCCATTGTTCAAGAATACGATTTAAGCATCATCCCACTGATAACTAGCAAGTTTCTACGTGTTTCAAAATTTGTTGCATCTCTACATTGTGAAGTTCTTGGAACTCTTACTTTTTTGTCTTTTGCAACTCCGTTTTATATAATAGTAAATATCCATCAATATTTCAAGGTAAAGTTTTTATGCCTCATGCAGCAGCAATGTCAATTAAGTGACATATGCATCCCACTATAATAATTTCGGCATGAGCTTCTGTCAAAACTGCAGCAACACCGTTCTTTTTGCCAATCATAACATTAGCATTATCGCATCCAAATGCAATGCAATTTTTATTGGTAAGTCTCTAGCAGTTAAACTTTCAATCAGAAGATTTCCTATATTCTTACCAGTTGAATCTCCTTTTAATGTCGAAATACACAACAATCTAGTTTCAACTGTAGAGGAATTACTTAAGTAATTACAATAGGATAAAATTTTTCACTGTCATTGCCAGCATCAGTAGCAAGTGAAAATAGTTTCTTTTTCAAGTTCAAGACTAAAGATGATTCCTCTTCAGAAGCCATTAAATTCATTATAGCTGTAGGTTTTGGCTATATCGGAATCCGGGAACATCTTTTTGAATAATGCTCCTGCATGGTCTGAGCAACTTAGTGGCAAGTTATGCTCAATGATGAACTTAGTAAATAAGCATTCTGCTTTTATCACGCTTAGATCCTGGGATGTAGCAAATGAGAAGTCAATCTTTGAACTGTTTGCACACGCTTTAGCGTTGGTTTGATGCTTTTTCGATTTAGCGTGAGTCACAATGCCATTTCTTCCCCCGTGCGCGATAGCAATATCGCATGTGCAATATGCAAAGTTTGCTCCTTTATTTGACAGTTTGATAAATTTAAAGTCCTTGGAATAATCTGATTTAAATTGCATTAAATACTTCTTTCCAGACATAATTTTACCGCTCACTCAACTACGAACATCACAAGGGGAGTGGAGGGGGAAGCTCTGTAATTCGATTCTGCGGAGCGTTATCGATAATCCCAATCGTCCTCTTTCGGAAATTCATGGGGAATCGATGCGAAAGCTTGCTACGTTCTATGCGCTATGACGTCATTACGAAATATCAGGTTTGGCCAATAGCGAAGTTTCTTCAGTTACTGTCGTTAGCATTTAACACATTCCATAAAATCTTTTCAAAAATTGATAAGTACATAAAACATGGGAATAATTTGGAAAAATTCGGGAGATTTATAAACTTTTCGGGAGTTCGGGAGTCTCCCGGAAAAATCGGGAGGCATGGTAGCTATGTTAAGGTAACAGACATGATGACATGATATGATATAAAAATACTTATCACAAATAGGCTTTTGCTTTTTCAGTCAAATGCCAAAAACTCAAGATGTCTGCTTACATTTCTTTCTTGACCACATTCTAATAGTAAACAGGTGTTGCTATTCTCTAATTTCAATTTTGTTGTTTAAAAAGTTGAAAATAATGTATGGTAACGGACATGGTTTGACATCAATGTCCGGATTAATTATCAAAAGTCATGTATTTTTTTTAAACCTTAAAAAGAAGGGGGAAAAAAAAAAAAAAAAAAAAGCTTTTCATAATGTAATTTAAACTTTATTTCACAATGTTAAAGCATGGCAGGGCAGAAATTTCAGTTTGGGGGCAGTAATTCTGCATAACACGTTTTATGTTCTATGATTCGGACAGCTATATTCAAGTATCTTCTCTACTCATTTCTTAAAAAAAGCATTGAATTTTTAAAATGACCCTACTATATCAAAGTGATGGGTTTCTGCGTAAAAGAGTAAAGTATATTATTTAAAAGAACTTTTGTTTGGATTTTTAAATAATGAAATTTTGAAAATTCCTTGATTAATTAGAAAAAAATGTTTTCCAAATGTCACACGGAATGGTCCAACACCGAAATTCACATAATTCATTTCTAAGTAAATTTCAGAAATAAAAGAATTAAAATATTTACAACATATATAATCTGAAAACAATTCTTACATAATAACTACCTCAAATTCATTAATATTTGGATCATAACAGTGAAACTGTATCTCACAGGCACCAATGCCACTGCCTAAGGTATGCTTTGCAGTATGATCATAGGATGATGCAAATTAGGATAACTACTGTTTAAGCACCCCCTAAACAACTAATAGCTAGATCACAACAGAACTTCGAACATTTAATGTTCTAAGGTGTTATTTTCAGTTACTGAAGGATACATAGTTAATATTATGCATGGCCAAGAATTAAAATCTTTAAAATTTGATGTACTGTCAGTTTTACTAAATCTAATTAAATTTGCCTAAAATATGTCCAGAGGGTGAAATAGAAAGTTACAAAAATGGACGTGTGGCCATTAATTTCTTTAAGTGACTCTTCTCAAAGTTTTTAGCATACATTTTGATTAATGAATTTTGCATGAATCTAAATCATTTAAACACATCCTATTAAAGTAACTCAAAATCACTTACAAGCATCTTCTTTAGATTTAGCCAAATCTTGTTCAAGCTCTTCTTGTCGTTTATCTAGCCTACAGAAAAGAAACAGCGTTTAATTAAATCTTTGAAACAAGCAGAAGAGGGCAATTATTTCATTAAAAGAGTACTCACAGTTTTCTAATTTCATTAAAAGAATTTTTAATCTTCTTCTCTGACTCATCTAATCCTTTCTCCACTTGTAAATGTATCCTCTGAAGAGAAATAGTTTGTCTGTTCAAATCTTTCTTACATTTTTCATAACCTACAATAAACATTACATAAGGGCAATGAACATAAAGGAGTGTTGTGATTTAGAATTAACACAAACCAAAATAATTAACGACACTTTAAACATTTAAAAGGTTAAATTTTGGTTATTTCTACCCGGGTCATTCCATTTCAAATCAACCAGGCCATGTCACCCACCGTCTCTGATTTCTTTGAAAATTTTTATAAATGTAGCCCCGAAAGCAGAAAGTGGGTAAAAGTGCGATGTACGTCGCAGAAGAATCGCAGTCTTTGCAGAGCATTTTATCTTTTAAAAGAAAGAAGATATAAAATGATATGTTCTGCAGAGCAATTAAAGCGATGTGCCCTTTATGCCATGCCTTCTTTCTTCACTTTTTGCACAACTTTTATACCTATTTTGCATTTTATCGTGGTCTGTTAGACTTGGACAAAATGCCTGCAGAACATTTGCAACTGTTTGAAGTTATGTTGCAGAACACTGGATATAATTCTGCTTCTGGGAATGTAGTCATTATTGTTCTAACTAACAATGTAAAATTTTACTTCAATATCTCTAATACTTTTTAAGATAAAAATTATTAAAATAATAGGAAAGTGACCATAAATGGTGTTTTTGCATACACTTATTTTAATGGTGCTTTCTCAGATAAAAAATCATAACTTTCTTTATTTTCAATATATTAAATTGAAATTTATACCAAAATGGTCACAAAGGTTTGGAGATTATAGAAAAAATTAATTTGATAGTGCTGTTTAAAACTGGAAACCCCCCCCCCCAAAAATTCATAAACTTTGTTTTTTTTCAAAAAATTTCATAAAAACAATAATTTTGCTAAAGCTGTTTCAGAAAAAGGCGTAGCTCTTAACAAAGCAAACTATTTTTTTACTTACATGTAAATGCATAAAGTAAGATAATTTAAAATAAAAACTGCGGTATTTTGAGTTCTAATAGGTTAATTAAAAACCAAATGTTATTATAAAATAATTTTTTATTTATTTAATATAAAACTTTTTAAACAAAATCTGATTATACATATAGTAAATATGTGTCAAAACTTGGAAATTTTTCTTTCTTTCTTTTTTTTTTTTTTTTTTATTGTCAACTACAAGTCGAATTACACTCATTCTGACTTATTTTAGATCAGTAATATAACTGTTAATTTTATTTATTTTTAATGTAGACAATGCTTTGTTTATAATGGGAATCTCCTCACCTGTCAGTTAAAAACTTGGTATTTATTTATATTTAATTGTGTGTCATAGGAAATCAAGATAAAATAGTTTATTAATGTTTAAATCAGTATTTTTTTAATCAGTTCAAGCAAAAAGGAAAAAGAGAGAGTGTGTCAATAACAAATAATAAAAAAATGGGGGTTGGGGAGAAAAAGTGGAAACCAGCTGGGAAACCATTTCTGGGGGGGTGGGGGTGGATTTTTTTTGGAAAAAAAATCCCAGTTGTTGTCCCCCAGCCAGTCGTTGCTCCCAAAATAAAAGTTGTACCCCAGAAATGATGCAACTTTTTAAGTTATTTTTATGCAATTAAGTTATCCTAATTTAGAGATTCAAAGATTTTTTTTAATATCTCTTCAGAAGTTGTACTATGCACTTTTAGGAACCGTTATTCTAACAGTAATGAAACATGCAGAAAAAGAAATTTAGTTAAATTTAAGTGCTGCATGGTTGGAAAATTTTCAAATTTAAATGTGTTCTCCGCCAATTCAGTAATTTTTTTTTTTTTTTTTTTTTTTGGGGGGGGGGGGGGGGGTTGTAAATTGCCTGAGGCATGAAGAAGGCATATCTGTATATTGTTTATATATAAAACAATTATTTATAAATAAAATTTATATTGATTTATAATTAAAACAATTTTAAAAACTTTTGTTTTTATCATAATTTTGTTTATTTTTACATCAGTTTAAAAGAACTATGACAGTAGTCTCTTTTCAGGCAACAGGCTTTTGGACTGTAACTAGATCAGATCAAATGCTTTCTGTTTGTTGTGTGGTAAGGAACTGGTGTAATATGAGAAGATGCAGGGGGAGATACTGAGTAGTGTAAGATAGTAAAGGCCATTGGCCACGTCTTAAGGCCTCTGCTGATATCCAGAGACCGCTGCGGGTCGCTTGTCCAATTATCACTTGTAAGCAATAAATTTTTCGCACTCAGAAGAAAGGGGGAGATACTTCGGACAATAGGTAATTGGGGACCATGGATAATATTGCGGTTTTTACACTTGTGGTTTCCACCCCATCTATTGTTCAGTAGAGGACACCCCATGTGTTTCTGCCAGTCGTTGCTTCCAAACCCCCTCAAATACATTGTAGCCGCGACGGTCTCTGGTTATCAGCAGAGGCCTTTACATTGGGTGACACATATGCTGTCTTCTACCGAACAATAGATGGGGTGTGAAACCACAATATTATCCACGGTCCCCAATTACCTTTTGTCCGGAGTATCCTTTCTCTGCAGTGTGAAAAATTTATTGCTTACACTTGATAATTGGCCAAGCTGCGAGCGGCTCCCTCATGATGTGGAAAGCGGCCTTAAAGGGGTGGGGTCCACTCCCTCTTGCAATGAGTCACCCTCTTGTTTGCAGGTGTGAATATCTCTTCCTTGGTCAGATGCTTTGAGTAATTTGGAATTATTTTTGATGTTCTCTGGGATTGTTGAAATTATTTTAAAGAGTTAAACCAATAATCTAAAGCTAAATTATTCAGCTTGATATATAAGCTCATTTTTGTTTATCTAATTGAAAGACTTTAAATTAGAATGTTTTTTTTTTTTTTTTTTTTTTTTAAATAGTACTGAATATCAGTTCCATTTAAAATGGCAGCAGAACATTCCCAAACGTGCTTTAGTATTAGCTAAGAAAATGGAACTGAATGCCATAAAAGGACTTATACTCAAGTAGAAACTATATCAAGTTCTGCATTATTAAGCCCTTCAGACTTGAACTTAATAAGTTTGAGAAGTAATGTACAATCTGAGCTTTTACTTAATATTTGTGAACGTCACAAATTATTTTATTTGAATAAATTTGAAATACTTCAAACATCATGTTTTGACCCGTTTAAGTGCCATAAAAGAAAGAGAAAAAAAAAATGTTTGAGAACCATTAATTTAAATTTATCTGAGGTAATTAACAAAATGCCGAACTGTGAAAAATCGATTCCTGGACAAAATAATATGTAGTTTTTGTAGGAAGAACGTAAACAAACTTATTTCTGAGATTGAAGACAAAGTATCAACTGTCAGTGATACCAGTGACAAAGTATCTACTGGCAACTGGCAGTGATGAAACTGTCACAAATTTCAAAACAAGAAGCTTTAGAAGATGTTATGATGTATCATTACAAAACATTGGTGAATCTCAAGAAAAATGTTTAATTTGTAGTTGACAATAAAAAAAGCTAGAAAAATTTTGATGCATGTTAACTATATATATTTCCGCTTTTGTTTAAAAAATTTTTAATTTCAAAATAATTTAAATTTTAAGTAAAATAACTAACTCATTATTAACTTTTAAATAAAATAAGTGCTTTTTAAAATTAAATAAATAAATAATTATTTTATAATAACATTTGCATGCAGCATAACATTTTAAGAAAAATCATCAAAATATTTGGTTTTTAATTAAATTAACCTATTATTAGGACTCAAAATACCACCATTTTTATTTTAAATTATCTTACTTTATGCTTTTACATATAAGTAAAAAAATAGTTTGCTTTGTTAAGAGCTGTGCCTTTTTCTGAAAAAAGTTATGAATTTTTAGGGGATTAAAGTTTTAAACAGCACTATCAAATTAATTTTTTCTATAATCTCCAAACCTTTGCGACCATTTTGGTATAAATTTCAATTTAATATATTGAAAATAAAGAAAGTTATGATTTTTTATCTGAAAAAGCACCATTAAAATAAGAGTATGCAAAAATGGCTACTTTCCCATTATTTTAATAATTTTTATCTTAAAAAGTATTAGAGATATTTAAGTGAAATTTTATATTGTTAGTTAGAACACTAATGGCTACATTCATAAAAATTTTCAAAGAAATCCGAGACGGTGGGTGACATTTTTGGAATTTAATCGTTGATTTGAAATAGAATGACCCACCCACAACAGTCAATCACAAGGTTTTGTTCTATTTTGGCAGCCGGGATTTTCACATGGTATGAAATTGCCGACACCATTGTCAGATTTGTGTAGCATGATTTTGTACAGCAAAATTAATAATTTTAAAGACCAATAATAATAATAATCTGAAATCACTTAATTTGGTGTCCAAAAAAAGTTCATTGAAGTTAACATGATTTCCTTTTAAAGTAAATAAAAAACTTTGTAAAAAACACACATAAGATGTTATAGGTAAGAGGAAAATTCTAGAAAAGTAATTTCTAGAATTCCTCTTACCTATAACATCTTATGTGTGTTTTTTACAAAGTTTTTTATTTACTTTATTGTTTAACACCAGTATTTTGAGTGTTTTTTTCGATGATTTCCTTTTATTCTGATATAAATTGAACTTTAAACTGAGAAATTTATATTATAGTATTTAAAAAATAGAAAATGATTTAAGATTTTTTTCTTTTTCTTCCCCCCCCCCCTCTTCTTTTAAACAATTTTAAAATCTTTAGACATTGGTATTTTACTTTTCTAGAATTTCTTAACATTTTCCAAGTTTTCTTTTCAAGCACTAGGGTGCTATTTTGCTCAGTATGAGATTTTTGTCTATGTGACCCTGTCAACAAGTTTTGTAGATATGAACTGACACAGTGAAGATATTTTGAAATGTGTCTGCAGATAACGAGGAGGGAGGTATTAAATGTTGAAAGTCACACAAGGCTTGCAATTTTTGATAATGGATCACTAAACTTGGTGTCAAAACAGGACAATTTATTATAAACATATTTCGAATATAGTTAGATAGAAGACACCTGACAAATATTGTAAAATATTTGAGTAAAAGTAGTAGCAAGGACTTGCTTTAAAACTACACAAAATCATTTGGTAGCAGCTTTCGGTGACATGCCACCACTTTCTTCAGGATTCGTCGTTTCTTGCTTGCACCGATCCCTTCCTCACTGTCTCGCCCCATCCCGGATCGATCTGCGCATGTGTCATGTCATTAACTGCGCCATCTGTAGTTAGGAGGTGCCTCAACTTTTAGTGCGTAATTGATATTTTTATAGTCGGCAAGTCTTTCAATTTCATTAAAATTAATTTCAATGGGTTGTTCTTGGGCTATTTTAGAGAGAGCTGTGCTGGGTTTATTAAATTTAATATTCTTTAATTTTCCTTTTTGTCATTCCTATGTAGCAGCCAGGTTTATTTGAATTATTATAGGTAAAATTTACTTTATTTATTCCGGCAGTTTCTTCTTTTTCTATTGGATCTTTATCGCTGCGTATTTGTTTGAAAATATTTTTATTAGGTTTTATAGGGATTTTGATGTTTTTCTTTGTGGCCTCATTGGTTATTGTTGTTCAAAGTCGACTGGGCTAAACGTTTACTGAATTTCTTATATAAAAAATGACGTTTTAAAGTCGACGTCGAACATCTAAAAGTAGCGGGTTTTCTTAATTGGCAGAGGAAGCAGGTTGTTTAAAGAAACAGTCTAAAAAATGCATGATGACAAACAGATGAAGACACCTTTTAGCAGATAAAAACAGTTTATTAAAAATGGTAGAAACATAAATGCCTTACAATCCACATAAGCACATCTTGTGCTGGAATCACAGCAAACAAAAAAACATAATTGCAGACTGGAACAAAAACGGCTGACCAGTTGCCGTGCAAGTAAGCCATTGACCGGCAAGAGAAAGCTTCACTAAATGTAACAGCATTTAAAGGCCCCTGGCGGACGACCGAGTAAACAAAAAGTTACCCGTCATTCGCCGAGAGGGAAAAGCGTCATATAGTGACGTAAGAGGACGGCAAAATAGCAACACTGCACGTTTTAACAGCCGAAAGAAAGTGCGTAGTTAGATTAACGCAATTTGAGTAGCGGTATCGCCGTTACGAGTTGCTTAAGATTTAATAAAGATGATTCAAAAGGTTTTAGATTTGCCAGAAGTACTGCCGCCATTAAAATAAGGCAAAGTACGATAATTTTCAAAGTTTAACGGGAAGTTACAGAACTTAAACTATTACGTTAATCACGAAGTATAATTACTGAAAAAAAAAAAGGTTTTTGCATTAAGTGCAGTGACAAGAAAGGCTAAAAAAAAAAAAAAAAAAAAAAAAAAAAAAATGCTTTGAAAAGCAAACAAAAGCCCCCCTCTTGTTGCTGCATCCAATTTGCAAAAAAAAAAAAATAAAAAAAAAAAAAAAAAATAACGGCTACTTGCCCTCGATCTGCAAATACATCAAATTGTAATTTCAATTTCATACATAACATATATACACAGCATTACTACTACTACACAGAATTACTCAAGCAAAAATGTTCTAGGTGCAGTCCATTTTTTGTTATTTCAGCAAAGTCATTTGTTTCCCGGTTTAAACAGCATTTCATAAATAAAGACACTTCATCTTGATAAATACACCCACATACAAAACAATCATTCATCATCATACAGGGGCCCCTGATTCACACACAAACATTTATAATTTATCAAAGATTAATGTATAAACACAGTTGCTACATACTTACGGTTAAAACAATGTGCAAAAGAAAGGTATAAACACAGCTCAAACTTACTGTTAATAAAACAATGTGCAAAAATGTATAAACACTGTTCAAACAAAACACTATAATACGATTCCTCATATGAACTTTGATTTTTTTTTTTTTTTTTTTTTTTTTTTTTTATATAAGAGTTCTATTAAACACATGTGCATGTATTGCTCAAATTCCAAATTCTCTCAATTACCCTTATTTTAATATATATGAAAAACACAATTCGAACAATTATCAAAAATACATATTGCAAACATTTTTACCAATTATACAACATACTTAAACTTTTCTTAAATAGTATATGCACTACCAGTGCACAAAAAAATAAGAGGAATGAAAATACAAAAAAAAAAAAAAAAAAAATCTTAAGATTGGGATTTACAAAGAATGTACTTTAAAAAAATCACCCCCCTCCTAAGTCGTTAACCTTAAGCACGAAAAATGATAATCGATTGCGGCTATGTTGTCAACATATAATAAGGATCTGTTTTTGGAATGATTAATAATTTTTAAAATTATACATTCATCAATAATGCAATCAAACCACAGGAGCTCTTTCGCGACTTCTGTTAAGGCCATGAATTCCGCTTCCATTATACTCAGGCTTACACACTTTTCCTTAAACGTCCTCCATGTTAGAGGGGAGTTGCCCAAAAGTACAATTTGGCCGCCGATCGATGTACGATCGTCCCTATTTGCGGCAAAATCCGCATCAGTGTAAGTTATAAGTTTTAAGCTGGAACAAGAAAGTTTTAACTTCAGATCCTTAGTGTAATACACATAACCAAGCAATTTTAATAAGCCAGACCAATGGATAATACCGGGATTACTTTGAAATTGAATGAAAATATTTAAAGCATAGCTAATGTCAGGACGGGTACGACTAGTAATAAATGAAAGACAGCCCAAAAGGCTTCTGTATGGGTATTGCAGCATTTCCTCTATTTCTGGATTAGTTTGAGGGCATTGGGATTTGGAAAACACCGAGCCTTTTGCTATAGGGAGTGAAGAAATAGGAATATGATATTCACTAAACCTCTTGTATACCTCCTCGATGTAGGATTTTTGGTGTATAAGAATACCCTCCTTTTCTTCTTCAAACTCAACACCTAGAAGCTTACATGTTTTTCCCAGTGCTTTAAATTCAAAAAATTTACTTATACATTTTATAGTGTCCTCAATGACATTTTTGCTTTTTTCCAAATACGACGATATCATCTACATACAAAAGAAGAACAATTTTTGATTTGAAAGTGTAAACGCAATTACACCAATCGAGCTTTTTAAATGTCACTTTCCACAAAGCCAGGAGGCTGTTTCATAAAAATGTTTTCTTGTATAGTAGCATATAAGTATGCACATTTAATATCGAACTGTAGATGAGTCCATTTATAAAAGGAGACTAAGAGTGAAAAAAAGAAACGTACCAAGCTAAAATTTACTATGGGACTAAATGTCTTGTCATAAGTTTCCCCTTTAACTTGCTTGTACCCTTGGGCTACAAGCCTAGCCTTGTACCTAACTCTTTCATTTTTTTTCATTCTGTTTAATGGTGTAGACCCACCTGCATCCTATGGGTTCAGTATTTGGAGGAAGTTTCACTAAATCCCGAACATGCCTTTCTTTTATTATCTTTAACTCCTCCTCCATGGCCTTTTGCCAGAGTTTATACTCAGGCGATTTTAAAGCTTGCTTATAGGTGTTTGGAATTTTTGGAACTAGTCATATTTCCGTATTAGCTGTACCAGACGTAGAGCTTCCGCCCTCGCCACCAACTATTCCCCGATATTTATTTCTTTGTGAAAAATCGAACAAATGTGGTTTGTACTTAATTTTATTTTTCATACAGTATTTCTTTGCATCGTGTTGTGACCTAATACGTGTATTTTTACCCACTTCATAGTAGTACATGTCTGTTTGATCACCCGTAGGTCATTTAACCGGCTTTCGGAGCCATTGGGTGTCCCTGAGGCATTCATCATTACTCTCCTCCTCGGATTCTGACGGGGAGGGAGCGTTGGTATCGCTATCGCTTTCCTCCTCAGACAGGGAGTCGTCTGCTTCCGACTGTCTGGGTTCTGCGTTATTTTCAATAATGTCAGGAATGGGGCCCATCACTGCTCCACTGCTATTGCTAGCTAGATCAAAAACTGATTTTTCGTTACTCCTTTTTGAATAGAACAAATTTTCGTCAAAGGTGACGTTAATTGTTTCTACAATTTTATTAGAATCTGGTAACCAGACTCTGTACCCCTTAGTGCTAAAGGCATAGCCTACTAGCACACCTTTTACTGTTTTTTGTTGAAATTTGTTTTTTCTTTGTTGTTACGGGACACCCACATAAGCTACACAGCCAAACGGTTTCAAATGTCGTACGGAGGGTACTGCACCACTATACAATTCGAAAGGGGTGAGGGATTGCTTTCCATGGCAAACACGATTGTGTGTGTATGTATAATACAATGCTGCCTCGGGCCAAAAGCTGTCACTTAACCCACTTTATGATAATATGGTGCGTACACCATCCATGAGGGTACGATTAAAGCGTTCAGCTACCCCGTTCTGTTCTGGGGTATAAGTATTTGTTAGCTCATGTTTAACCCCAGTGTCCGAGCAATATTTTTTGAAATGTCTATTTACAAACTCGGTACTGCTATTGGTAAGAATTGACTTCAATTTTCTGTCCAGAAAACGTTCAGCACGAGATATGTGCCTCTCAAAAACTTTAAAAACCCGAGTCTTTCTGTTTGATGGGGTATACAGCAACTTTCTTTGAAAAGTCGTCAATAATTGACAGAAAATATTTTTCTCTACGTCTACCTTTTACTGTGGTCGGTCCCCATGTATCCATGTGTACAAGTTCAAGTGGGTGCTTCGACCGAGTGTCGGGAAGTGGACTGAATGAAACATGGCGCTGTTTATTTAACTTACACTGCTTACACTTAATTTGTTCAGTTATTTTCGGAAGTCCTTTTACTGATTGGTTATTATGAGCACCCTTAATTGTGTCAATGTGTGTGTGTCCTAGCCGACGATGCCATAAAATGGCCCGATTTTTGCCCCTCCCCTCATCTTTTACAGGGTGGCTACAAAAATTGAGAAAAAAAGTTCCCTGATTTTTCCCTGACAATCTTTATCAAATTTCCAGAACTAATTATGTACATACATACCATAACCTTTCATATAAATCGCCATTGTGTATCATGCACCAACAGATGAATGCTTCATATAGAGAAATAAATAATAGAAAACCACAAAAATGCTTAATATTAATAAAATTGTAGTTCAGTTTCATAAATCCAAACATAAGATTTAGTCGAACCCTAAAAGACAATGTGTAGCAGAAAGTTTCCTCGTTTTATAAAGGTAGCGTTCAATTTTAAGCGTAAGGATGACTGATCAAAATAAACTGGCGACCTAGTCAACTTATTTTATTTCAATCAATGTATCGTTTCAAATTTAAAAAAAATTATGTAAAAAGGCTTAAAAATGAGCACTATATATAAAAAAATCGTCTTGCGAGGGAGCTTAGCAGGCATCACTCAAATGTCCCATCACTTTAAAAAACACAAGGGCACAGTAATAATAGACTAAATCATCTTTTACCATTCATTTAACCTATGACTTTATTCAGGAAGCAATTCACATGCCGATATGATTCGCATATCCGATTTCTTGTACGATCCGCATCTTAGAACGAGTCCGAATACATGCACTTTTTCGGATTCGTATAGTGATAGTGCCTACATCACTTAGTCTCGGATTCATATTTCTATGTCCTCGTATGATCTGTATTCTGGTTTCGGATTCGTAAAATGTCTGTATCTGTGCATCAGTTGAGCGTCATGTGATCCAGAACGGAGCTGCGCATCAGATTGACAGTTAAAAATGATCTAGTTCACTAGGCAGAAACAAAAGTTCCCTGATTTTTAAATATTTTTGCAAAATTCCCTGATATTTCCAGATCGAAAATGTACCCTGATTTTTCCATGATTTCTCTGATTTCCATGATCTGTCGACACCCTGTTTTACAGACGTGTCAAATTTAACGATTTTATTAGTTTTACTGGGTTTGTCTGGATATATACGATAGACACCATCCTCTAAAGTGGCTGTAAAAAGGTGTTTATTTTGTCTAGTTACTTTAAATTTTCTATCGCCCCCTTAGAAGAAGGCACCTTCCCTATCTAAACAAGCCCCCGAAATTAGATTACGATGGAGTTGAGGGGGAACCATAACATTTTTCAATTTTGAAACATTTTTTCCAAATTTTAAAAAGACAGTCCCTCTACCCTCTATGGGTACAGAAATGCCATAAACAGCAACAATAATGTCCTGGTTTTTTAATCTACGAAAGTCTTTCATAATATTCTTCTGGCGGCAGAAATGATGTGTAGCTGCTTAACTAGGAGCCAGTGGTCCTTCTCCACGGATCCAAGGTTGGATTCAGCAATGAAATAAGATGACACATACCTGGAGTCACGGGGGGAGGGAGTGCAGATAGACCGACGACTCCGCCCGCGACGGTGGCTCTCTCCGGCAGACTCGTCTGAGTCAATTTCAGAACTTCTCGAGCTGGAGCGGCTCGCACCCGAGTTGTAGCGGCTGTCGTCTGGACCAGGGCTGCTGCCTCTAGAACTAGGATGGCTGGCATCAGAGTTAAAGAATCTCAGACATCGGCTCGGATATCGGTCTGGATATCTGCTGGGCTTGATACGAAACTCCATTAGAAGCATCAAGATCCTTCAGCCGGAGACGAGACTCCTCTGCAATCAGGTCGGCGAGAATTTTCTCGAACGTGAAGTCTTCATTCTTCCACCTCAGGATGGCTTGCGTTATCGCTTCAAAGTCAGGGGGAAGATACCTCAGGAGCTGAAAGCTCAGGTAGACCTCCGGTATTGGCTGGTTAGTTGTAATAAACTGTTTTTTTTTTTTAAATCCTTCTAAGTCTTGCTGCGAACTCATTTACCGTTTCATCATTGTTGATTACACAAGCACATAAGTCTGAAAAAATTGACATATGAAAGGACCTATTATCAGGGCGAAAATGTAAACTTAGCTTCTTCCATACCGTCACAGCATCATCGTATTTTTCCACGATCTTTCAAAAGTCGGGTTCGATGTTCAGATAAATTGTTGAAAGGGCTATGCGGCTGCGAGCATCGAAGTCGTGTATCTCTTGAACACTTGTAGCAGATTTTTCATCGGGTATCGGACGGGTTTCCTTTTCGTTCACGATATCCCAAGCACCTTTTTCGATCAGGACATACTTAATATCTGCTGCCCAGTTGGCGTAATTTAAATTATTCAGTTTCTCAATACTGACAGGATTCATCTTGATTCTTTTCAGGCTTGTGCCCCCCCTTCACAAATAATCACAAATCTCCTTAACTGAGGGTCTTGCCTTTCACATCTTTTAAATCATTCATCACTGCTCCAAAAATCTGCTGACTTTGCCCATAACCACTGTTGTTCAAAGTCGACTGGGCTAAACGTTTACTGAATTTCTTATATAAAAAATGACGTTTTAAAGTCGACGCCGAACATCTAAAACTAGCAGGTTTTCTTAATTGGCAGAGGAAGCAGGTTGTTTAAAGAAACAGTCTAAAAAATGCATGATGACGAACAGATGAAGACACCTTTTAGCAGATACAAACAGTTTATTAAAAATGGTAGAAACATAAATGCCTTACAATCCACATAAGCACATCTTGTGCTGGAATCACAGCAAACAAAAAAAACATAATTGCAGACTGGAACAAAAACGGCTGACCAGTTGCCGTGCAAGTAAGCCATTGACCGGCAAGAGAAAGCTTCACTAAATGTAACAGCATTTAAAGGCCCCTGGCGGACGACCGAGTAAACAAAAAGTTACCTGTCATTTGCCGAGAGGGAAAAGCGTCATATAGTGACGTAAGAGGGTGGCAAATTAGCATCACTGCACGTTTTAACAGCCGAAAGAAAGTGCGTAGTTAGATTAACGCAATTGAGTAGCGGTATCACCGTTACGAGTTGCTTAAGATTTAATAAAGATGATTCAAAAGGTTTTAGATTTGCCAGAAGTACTGCCGCCATTAAAATAAGGCAAAGTACGATAATTTTCAAAGTTTAAAGGGAACTTACAGAACTTAAACTATTACGTTAATCACGAAGTATAATTACTGAAAAAAAAAAAGGTTTTTGCATTAAGTGCAGTGACAAGAAAGGCTAAAAAAAAAAAAAAAAAAAAAAAAAATGCTTTGAAAAGCAATTTTTGTAGCTGCTCCCCTGCAGTAAGGTATAGCTTTTGTAAACACCTGCTTCTCCCTTTGATGACTGATATGTTCAAGTTTTTTAATTCTATTTTTAAAAATAGAGGCACTTTAGATCCTGACAACAGATGGCGCCGTCAATGATATGACGCACGCACAGATCGATCCGGGATGGGGCGAGACATTGAGGAATAGATCAGTGCAAGCAAGAAACGACGAAGGCTGAAGAAGGTGGTGGCATGCCACTGAAGGATTTTATTGTGTAGTTTTTAACATTTTAAAGTTTTAAACCAAGTCCTTCCTACTACTTTTATTCAAATATGGATTTTTAGTTTTATTATTTTAGTGTTCAGACCTATTCAGTGGTTTAAATTTAGCATGCCAAAAGGGGAAAAATATATATAGTTCGGTCAAATTAGACCAAAAAATAGGAGTAAAGTTACAAAAATTCACATCCAGCTGAAAGTTGGTAGGATTGTTCAAAACAACATCTTAAATGAAATCTAAAAAGTCCTCATCGATCTGATACCTGGAAAAAAATTTACAGGGGGTCAAAGGTCAAATTGACAAAAATACCGTTTTGACTACCTCTAAATTTACTTTTAAGAATTTTTGCGATGCATCTCATCGTACGCTAGCATGCACGTTCATATAAATGCATATACAACCCATTTTGACCGACCGCAAGTCTGTTTTGACGAGTTTTTGCATGCCGTCTGTACATATGTAACTCGCATATCTCAAAAACTATGAGTAGTAGAATGTTGAAATTTCACGTATAAGATTGTTGTGACATTTAGTTCTGTATCTCGATTTTTGGCTCCAATCTATCGTAGAGTTTATTTACTGGACCACTCAAAAGAATTTGAATACCTTAATGTCTCAGGCATGAAAACAGCTGAAGAGCAAAAAAGAGGAAATACACGTGGACATATTTTCCAGCAAAAAATTGAAAAATTTACGTGCACGTATTTTCAGGCATATATAACAAGGTTGATAATCAGGGACGTAGCCAGGGGGGGGGGGAAATATCGGGATATATCCCCCCCCCCGAAATGTTCGGATTAGTGATGAAATTCCATCTATTTATACACATATAAGTTCATATCTCCCCCCGAAAAATTTTCCTGGCTACGCGCCTGTTGATAATGCAAAAACATGGAACTGGGGAATAATGTGTGAGCTTAAATTCAACCACTGTTAAACTAAATGGTGTACTAAACAATTTCTACCATTAAAATTTCAACCACAAACAAATTGACTGTGATCCTGAAGAAAATAATTATGCACTGTAAATGTTTAATAATCAGTTTTAGATATACAATATTTATTAAAAGAAAACAGGCTATAATTATTTAAAACAATTATCTTAAACAATATCGTAAAATCCTAGATCAAAACAAATCATAAGTCTCACATCCAAATTTCAGACTACTCTTTTGATATGAAAATAAAATAAAAAATTGCTTCCAAAAAAAAAAAAAAATATTTTAAGATCTTTTTTTTTTTTTTTTTTTTTTTTTTAATTTTGATCAGAAATGGAATGAAAAATTATACATATGGCATTGGCATTTTCTAAAATAAGCATTCAAATGATAGAATAAAAGTGAAGTTTTCTTGTTTTATTGGAAAAAGAATAATTCTTTAATAAATGTCTAAATATTTTCTCAGGTAAAATTTTAGAATCTTAGCAGTCTTGCAGCACATCAGCACACAGAAGTGGAACTTATGACAGGGACATATGTTCTGCTCCTTCCTATATTAGCTGCAAAATACCAACTCACAAGATTATGCTTTTTAAAATTAACTGTAAAAATAATTACCAAAGAAAAACCTGCACATAAGAATAAAACGAAATAGCGATTTTCCTGATTTTAAAATTGAAGTGAAAATGTTCCAGAAATCAATAAACATATTATGGGGAAAATAATACTTTTCTGTTGAGTTACTAAAATGCCTTAAATTTTAATTTAACAATAAAGTATTAAAAACTCTGTTTTACATCTTGTTTTTAAAATTATTCATTTACCAAAAGGCTGCAAATAGATTGAAGTTCAGTTGGCAATTATGGAACCCGGAGATCGGGGATAGTTAGTTACCATAATTTCGCTAGTATAGTCCGCGAACTATGTATGTCAAAAAGGGATTTTTTTCCAGGACACGGACTATCTGGCTGAAATAAATTTCTTTTGCAAAAAAATTTAGTATATTGATCTTGCTTTTTGATCTGTAGTTAGCGCGCAAGCTCCAGTGAAGCCGATGCTAACAAATTTATTTCTGTAGAAAATAAAGTACATAGATGCACTTGAAGTGACGGCACGTCGGCATGCAGGGAGCATTTGAATTCCCCCCCCCCATTATGTCATTTAAAGCATCGACGTAGTTACAGGTGCGGACAAGCTTCCTGAAACGATTTTAGAAATATATCCGTCCGATATGCAGAACCAAATTTTGAATGTGCTTTAAAAAAAAAAAATAATTTATGTAATACGGGGGAAAACGGGCCTTCACAAACCGAGGTACCGACGCCGCGTCAACATCGAGAAGGTTGTTATTGTTTTGTCTTCACTCGGCGGAGCGAATTCTGCTGAGACGTTAAAACATGACTTGTGTCGCCTAGTCGCCTCAATTTCTTTCTTTTTTTTCCCAATTGCGAACGGGAATTTTTAATAAAGAGCATTTTTAAATTTCATATTTCGTTAACTTTCAACCCAGAGAGAGTATCAATTGAATGTTGTTTAAAATTAAGTATCATGTGGATTGACCCATGAAAATTAGTAACGATCTTCTCTTTTCTTTTGCTTGGTTATGTACATTTTCATAAATGATTAATAAAAGTAATCTTTTTATTTATTTAAGGAGGCATTTTTATTTATTTATTTAGGATATGTCTTGCCTAAGGACGGATTAATGCAATTTTATGGTCGGTTAGTTGAAATTTGTCTAGTTTATGGAAGTAAAATAG
This sequence comes from Cheiracanthium punctorium, assembly GCA_038373885.1. Classification (NCBI taxonomy): domain Eukaryota; kingdom Metazoa; phylum Arthropoda; class Arachnida; order Araneae; family Cheiracanthiidae; genus Cheiracanthium; species Cheiracanthium punctorium. The sequence goes on from JAWZYV010013818.1 coordinate 125,074, forward strand.
AATTTCTTTTTCCTGTAGCGGAGGAGTAATCGCTCCCCCCCCCTCAATCCCTTTAATCCGTCCGTGGTCTTACCATTAGTTAACTTTTCACGAAGTTACGGTACATATTTTTAGTAAAATCCGCATAACTGTTTAAAAAAGAAAATGCAAAAAAAAAAAAAAAAAAAAAAAAAAAAAACCTGAAAATTTTGGGTTTTTTTCTTACGGATTTCTTAACATTAACTCACATTTTAAAAAAGCATTATTCTTTTATTCAGCATGAAATTAAGACATGTACGTTTTAATAGCTATAAATATCGAAGTATTTATTTATTGGAATTATTATTAATAATTTATTTATTTAAGAAAAGTATATTTAAACTACCATAAATTTTACTTCCTTTGCATGTTGAAGACCTAAAGGAATACGACAAGATTTATATTTTAAATACCATTACTAAAAGCTGCACTTTAATACAAGTTTTATTTGTCGTGTAGACCGTCAGTTTGCTTTATTTAAACAGAAATTCTAGTTTAGCATTCATAAAATATCTGGAAGTTCTCGTTCGGCCGACGATTTTTCCAAAACCAAGCAAATTTTTGGATCCGAAAATGACCACAAACATTTCGTTTTCAATCCACATTTTCTAATATATTCGATAACATCTGCCATTTTCTCAATAATCCACAACAGAAGTGTCAGTTAAGCAGGTACGTGTCCGTGAAAAAAATTTATAGATTCAAGTGCGCAAAACAGCAATAAAAACACGTCGCGAGTAACAATAGCTCACCGACAACGGTTTTCCAGTGGCGAAAGGTCTCGATAGATAATTATTGTTGTGTAGTAGTTCGCCAAGTACATAATTATGTATCAGATGCCTTTCGAAACATCGAGGATCTAAAATAAGAATTTGCCCTCTGAACTAAGTTTTGAATTTACCAACTCAGGAAATCAGTAACATTGCATTCTAGCTGACTTTAGTCTAGGCGCAGTGCGAGATGCAGTGAAAACGCACATCCCAGGCGCGCATTATCGTCCTCTTATTACTCTATGTCCACTTTGTTTTGCTTTAGGTTCGGTAATCACTGTTTTTTTTTTTGAAAAAGCGGAAAGGTTTTAAAACATTTTCGGAAAGCGGAGGTCTTCCAAAAAAAACAAAAAAAAGTGGAAATCCGCCGAAAAGCGGAAGATTTTCATGCCTGATGTCTACAGACATGCCAATCAGATTGTATTGGTGGATAAAGCACCGCACTACGGTTTTGGGTTCAACTGCCGTCAGTCGGGGTTCGATCCCCGACGGGTGTGGATATCATTGTGTCCGCCCCTTCATAGGGGGCAACGTTGTTCCACCTACTACGTGCCCATAATAAAGTGACCAACAACTCCAGCCTTAGTAGTGGCCACTGCTTCCAAAACAGAGGCCTGCCATTTGGAAAAAAAAAAAAAAAAGTCTACGGATATCTTCAATACACATCTGTAGTCAGTTACTATTGGTCCATGCCCAAATTCTCGCCATTTGCCATCGACTTTTAATTATAGAACTAGCTGGATACCCGTTCTCCGCACGGTGGGAAACTAATATTTTCCTCACACATCTAATTCGAATTAAACCCAGTATTACGGAATCTCAAAACGTGAAAAAAATACTTGAATCGTGACTAAAAGTTGACGTCATGAGTGCAAATCTGAGATGATTGCAACCTGATGACACAAAAACTTTGTCAGTGTCACTGGCGATCAAAAAAGATCTTTACGGTATGCAAATGAAACTTCTCTCTTTCGAAAAATGCCTGATTTCTACTTCATATAATTTTGTTTTTTAAGCTTAATTATAGCATTTAATATATACCAGATGAATAAATTACATGATGTTGACAACTATTTTATTTTATCTTGCATTTCCTAAAGCGTGGACAATGCATTAGCGCAGTTATTTTGCAGATGACTTTATTGAATTTCACCTAAATTAACAAAACCTACATGAAATAATATAAGCACCACGTACGTTATAAGCCAAAATTGCACACAGTTTTCGTGAAAATCGTCCCATTTCAAATGAAAACATTTGTGACGTAACTTCTGCGATAAAGTTTATCACCCTTACTAAACTCTTAATGCAGTATCACACTTGTTACATAAAACTGACGTTGGTGTCACTTTCAACTCGCCCTAAATAAATAATTTCATGTTTTATTTTTAACAATTTACAGTAGACCCCTTCATAACACGGGTCTACAACACAAATTCGTAGAACACGGAGTAAAAATTGTGATCGTTTTCGTGTAACACGTTAAAAGAGACTCGTACAGCACGGTAAAATGAGACATATGTTCTGATATTATGACGTTTTAGCTCCTGTAATTAACATACCTTTTGAATTGCAATACCAAGCATCATTATATTTCTACGGAGTGCAAATAAGTTTTGCCGCGATTATTCCGCACAATCCGCACTCCAGGTGGAGTATAGAGCAGGACCAGTACAACACGGATTCCTATAACACGGAATGTATCTACCGTGTTATAGGGAATCTACTGTAGTTGCATAGTGTCAAATTCAAAAGAAAATTCTAGGTTGCCGTATTTAGAAATATTTCATCTCACCTTGGTGGCAAATATCCGAACTGTATCAAAAGTAAACTTTACAAAATTTTTAATTCTGTATATTCCTCGAAAAAACTTCGGTGTTTACCACCTACGACGGTTTTTCATGACGTGACAACTTATGCTTGCGTGTAGTGGCGTAGCCAAGGAGGGGATAGGGGGTCACAACCCCCCCATGTGGAGTTTTTTGCCATACAAAATGTATATTCTTCACTCCCTTATCACACACGCGTATACATACATATATGTGAGCTGCAGTAGTCGTAACACCTCCATGAAAAATTTCTGGAACTGCTAGCGCATAATTGATCATTTTTCTTTTCATGTATCAGTGATCAATATACTTCAGGATGAGAATCTCCATTGAAAAAAAAAAAGTTCTAAAAAAATCTGACCCCAGAAATCTCTGTACCCCAGTATTTGTGTAACCCCCAGGCCGTACCCGGGGGGACCCCATGGTCCCCCCGGGTACGGCCTGGGGGTTACACAAATACGCGCCGGACATACACTCTTGTTTATGTCCGGAGGAGCATGTACATTAGTGCTTGTGTACTGCTCCGGATAATCTGCCAGCAAGGCAGCAAAAATTGACATAAAAATGGCATCCACACGCGAAGGAAATAAAATTAAAGGTATATAGAATTACATGAAAACTTCGATTATTTTCAAAGTGCAAGTCTCTTGCAGTTCTATTTGTTTCACATTTGATGAGTTTTAAAAGCTGTAGAAATGAGTGGTTTCATTTAATTGTTAAATTTAATAACTTAAGTGGCAACAATGGATTCCGTTGCTACGGAAACTATAAAAATGGAACATGAAATGAGTTATTTATGTTTACTTTGCTAGAACTGCCATATTGGTGTTATTAACGCCACCAGTCGATGCCAAATAGCTTACATCACAAATTAAACTTGACACTAAAGGCAATTCGCAATACCCTGTTTGGCGGAATTAAAAAAAAAAAAAAAAAAAATCTATGCATACGCTAGTGAGATCGGCTCATCTCATTTGTGGAATGGAATTAATAATACGAACAGAGTTGAACTACAATTGAATATTTTCCCCCTTCTTTTCTAAGAAATGTACTGAAGTAGGAATCAACATAGATTTCAATTCGTAAAACAAAAAATACATTAGACAGTATTAATTACGCCGTTCTAACAGTTTGCAATAGAAGAAATGTAGCGCTGCTTTAACATATAAGAATCAATTATTTATTACATGTAATTACTTCAATCGCCAAAATGCCAACATACACCATTTTGCGAGTTTTTTTGTTTTGAGGGAATCATTCGAAGGTTTGATTTAACAGCAATCAAAATGGGAAATAGTTATCTATCATTTATAGAGTTTGCTCGCCAAAATTTAATCCAGGCATCTAATTGATTAGTAGCAGTTATTCAAATTATTAACTATAACGTGTTTTAATCCCCGTAAGTACAATGTACAAGATGCAAGAACTTTAATTTTCTGAAATTTGGCGGAATTCCTCTAACTTAAATCAGTTTACTTAATTCGGTGAAAATTCTATAGGTCGTTTAAAATCGCCTTAATAACTGCATTATTTCTGTATGAAAAATCGAAGTATAGCACCGTAAAATTTATACTTGTTATTAAAAATACTATTTCGTTACGCTCTTAGTAATTTGTGCCAAGCCCAAAACTGTACAAATCGGTAGAACCTACTACTTTCTCAAAATCGCCAAATGAGCCATTCTTTTTTCGGCCAAACTAAAAAATATACATATTAGTCTCGGAAATCTCACAATCCCTTATTATTTTAAACATAAAAAAACATTGAATTCCAGCTCTGATTTAACATGAACGCAATATTTTAATTAAAAAAAAACTTTGTAAATAATCTAAACAGAAATCATGTGATCCAGAACGGAGCCGCGCATCAGATTGACAATTAAAAATGATCTAGTTCACTAGGCAGAAACAAAAGTTCCCTGATTTTTAAATAGTTTTGCAAAATTCCCTGATATTTCCATGATTTCCATGATCTGTCGACACCCTGTTGTTATCAGTTTTGCCTACCATTTTCGATTCCCCCCCCCCCCCCTGTAACCAAAAGTGGATGCCTTTTATTGGCCGATGAAGGAATTTCGTGTTTGGGCATGTGGCAGGTGGCGATTTCCTTACATTTTCCTCCCCTCCTTGCATTCAGTTTCCACAACTGATGCATCCAAAACCACGTGAACTTTCGTAGACTGGAAAAGCAGGTTCCGCTGTGTCTCCTTATTCGCTCCTGTCGCTGTTCTTGTTTTTATCGTGAGCAAGTCGTCCAGCCTATTGTAAGGTCTAGAAATTTTTCTCTTTGTCCAGTTAAAACGTACTGCACTTTCAAGCATTTTAGAATTGTAGAAAAAACGTAATGATTTAAGAATTAAGGACAAAATTGACATTTTGAAGCGCTTTGATCATTTACCTAAGATGAGTCATAGAAATGCTGCTGCTAATCTAAACATTTCTGAGCCACTACTCTGTAAAATTCTAAACAATCGAGACGAGATTGAAAGCAAAGTGAAGTTAAACGGAAATTTGAACTGTAAGCGAAAACGTACTGGAAAAAATGTAGAAGTGGAATCTGCTTTGAAACTGTGGTTTGCCAATGTTAGGGAAAAGGATGCACACATAAACGGTCCTTTAATTAACACAAAGCTGAGGATCTTGCATCCAAGATGGGCAAAAAGAATTTCATCAGAACGGACGGGTGGTTTAATCGCTGGAAAAAAAAGAGAGAACATTGTGTTTAAACGCACACACAGAGAAGAAAAGGATGCTGATTTTCCAGCTGCAAATAAATAGATTTCTGAAGAATGGCCTAAGATAATTGCCGATTATGCCCCCCAGAATATCTACAACGCGGATGAAACCGGACTCTATTTTCGTGTCTTACCAGAACATATGTATCTCTTCAAAAACGAGAACTTTAAGGGATACAAAGTTGCAAAAGAACGTATAACTGTTCTTTGTTGCGCGAGCATCACTGGACAGAAGAAAAAAATTTGTTATTGGAAAAAACAAAAAGCCAAGATGCTTCAAGGATGTTAAGAAATTGCCTGTGGATTATGCTGCAAATAAAGCAGCATGGATGACAGCTGATCTATTCAGCGAATGGCTTATTAAGTGGGACAAGGAATTAGATCACAGTATTGTTCTACTCTTCGATAACTGTCGTGTCCACAATGTAAATGTCATATTGAAGCATATTAAAATTATTTTCTTACCTGCCAATACTACAGCAACTATCCAACTATGTGACCAAGGAATAATTTGTGCGATGAAAGCCTATTACCATGGAGAAATGTGCATTACAGTTTTGGAAAGTATGGCAGGTACAGAACAGCTCAATGCAAACGCATTAGCAAAGAAGTCGAATCTCCTTCAGGCCCTCCATCTTTTGACAAGGTCGTGTGATCGAGTATCCGAGAAAACAATTAAAAACTGTTTCTCACATGGTGGATTTGTTACAGCGGACGAAGGTATGGATGATGTATCGGAATTCAATGAAGCCGAACTCGTACCATCTGACATGACTGACATTGACTTTGCTGAATGGATGTATATAGATGAGAACGTTCAAGTGGCTGTGACAATGACTGATGAAGATGAAACCGATGTGGAAAACATCCAGAATCCTCCATGTGCTACTGAAATGAGAGAGGCACTCCATGTCTTGAGACTTGGGGTGCAACACAGAGGCACTGCTGAGGACTTTCGAGAACAGTACACGTATGGAAGTTTTATTAATAATTTGTTCAGACAAAAAACGAGGCAGACAACTTTCGAAGACTTTCTAATTGTTCCTGGACACTCCTGTTAAATTGTAATTAGTTTACCTATGTATGCTCACTGGTTTTTTGTAGAACTTTTTTTTTAAAAAGTGGTTCTGGTAGCTTGAACGTTTAACCCATCGTTTGAATTAACCTTTACTTAAATTTGTACCTACACAAATATGTTACTTAGTACATAATAAAATTACATTTTTGTGTTTCCTAATACTTTTTGTTTATTGTTATCAAATACCATCTGTCCCAAAGTGATTACATTAAGCGGTGCCTACTGTATACAAATGGTGCACCGCATGCCCCCCTCGTGAGCGACCAGCGAAATTCCTCCCTTTCTGATTGAGCTTGTTTATTTTGTAATAGATATATTTAGTTAAAAATGGTCTTTCAAAGAAATTAAAAACAACAACTGCTCTTTAAAAAAAGAAATTGTTTGTTGTTGAAAAACTTCCGGATTTGGGGTCCTCTACTGTACTATTACTTTTGAAGAAGGGTTAGCTCTGGGAGACAAGTACTTAAACATTTTGCAAAAGTGATCATTTGTCAGTGACCAAGAGTTACTGACAATTAGAAGGCTTCAGGACAAAATTTCTGAAGAAAAATTAAAATCTCTTAAACAAATTACACCACTGCAATGTTTGAAAAAATGAAAAATAAATAAAAAATTTAGTGAGAATTTATTCTTTTAATTTTGTATTAGTAATTTTATTTAATATTAAAAATAGTGTTTTAGTTCAGCAGCATAAATATTTTCTTTTATCTATCCTTTAGTAAATTTTCTGTAAATTTAATTGTATTATTTATTGTATTTATATTGACATTTAATTGTGTTTTTATTCAACAGCATTTGCATTTTCTTTCATCATTTCCTATTTGTTTACAGTAAATTCATTATAATTTAAAGGGAAATTCTAAATATAAAAAAAGACCTATAATCAGCACAACCCTTGGTCTCAGTGAGTGCGGATTAGAGGGAGTTGACTGTATATATTTGGAAATTGAGTTTTTTGAAAGGATATGGTAAATTAGTACCAGAATATTTTATAAGTGAAATTAAAATTATTTTATTGCCTGCAGTTCCGGTTTAAACTTTGCAATCAACAGTATCACAATATATAAACTTTATGTGCATTCTCGTTCCATTGACTAATGCTTCCTTTGTGAAAAAAAAAAAAAAAAAACAAACACAAAATATTTGTTTTTTCACAAAGGGTTTTTGGTCGAAACAATCCTAACGTTTTATAAGTAACATTTTATGTGTGTTTTTCTTTAAGTTTTTATTTATTTTAATGCTTCCTTTGTATTTAAGTTTCTGATTAGTGTAACAATGCAATTAACTTTCAATACTAATTTATACTTCAATACTAACTTGTGGTGCCAAACTACGGTATTTTTTGGTTAGCCAGGTGCAAATACTGCCAACTGTTTTTCCTGGGAAATTTAAAGACTACTTCGGAAACACTCATTCCCCAAAACAAAGCCGGAATTTTAACCCGTATACAAAATAGTATTTATATATAGAATTCAATGGATACAAAAATATCAATATACTAAAAAGAAATGTGTATGCTTATTGGTTACATTATGTGGAATTGGGGAAAACGTGTGAAATTAAACTTTCAAATTATAGAAGAGATACACAACTATGTAGTGGAAATCGCTTTAGGTTTGTAATCATTTGGCGGAGATCAAATTATTTGGCAATTTTTCACTTACTACCGGCTAACCGGGGAAAAAAAAAAAAAAAAAAAAAAAAAAACTCAAATCCCTCATAGTCAAAGAATTCAAAAACTGTTGAAGAGGTTCTATTATAATTGATTTCATTGTTTCATAGCAAATTTTATCATAGCCATGGTGGTGATATGTTCTCTATTCATCAGATATTCGAAGTCAGCATTTATAAAAGTTCAATCATCATTTTTAGGTTCTATTATAACTCACTTCAATATGTAATCTGAGAGTATGATTTTGGAAACATTTCCGTACACTTCAATAATGTTATTTTCATTCCCTGTTAACTGCTGAGGTATTTCTGAATATTTTTGGACAAAATTTGCTTTAGGATACTGTGTGGCGGGAGATGTGAAGAAATTGTTGGAATTGGCACATTTCTGAGAAGCGTCTCTTAGATTGCAACCTTCCCTGTTCAGTTCATTCTTCCACAGCTTTAAAACATGGAATTTACAACACTTTGCACACTTATCGATCGTCTAAAAAAGTCGCCAAGCACAGGGCTAAAGCACATTTTAGTCATTGGCATTTCACCAAACTGGGGAATAATTTCACTTTTTGAAAATTTTGTTGCATAGCTGCCAATTCAGACAGTTAAACAGAAGATTTAAAAAAAAAATTACAATGCAACATTTTATTTTGAAATCTTGTTCAACCAGAAACGTAAACAAACATTCTGCCTTTATTCAACTTAGATCGTTGTCGGTGGTAAAAATAGATCTTATTGAAGGAGATGCATCAATAGCTTTTGCACTTTTAAGGTGCTTAGCTGTCTTTGTGTGCGCAAATGCCACTTTTACCTCGGTGCGATAGCGAGGAATCACACCCACACACCGAGCAAAACTAATGCTTATCACCAAGCTTCGACTTTTGCACAAACTTAAAATCCTTCACATAACTATCTTTTAAAGTTTGGTAATATTTCTTGGTTGGCATTTCGTTTTAGCCAAGAATTAATCATCACTGCTGTAGCACCACGTAAGATCGAAATCAAAACAATTTCGTTTTGCCGTTGCCAGATTGCTGTAAATAAAATCGCTAAGTAAACATACATATTCAGTGTGTTCAGTTTGCGTACGACGACGGCCAAATTGCCGTAGGTTCAATTGCCATGCCATCTGTCGGCTCGAAACTCTTGAGCTTATCGGATTGAGAACAGCAGGAAAAAATTAATTCACTTAACTATTATCTATCTACAACTTTTTCTCTGGAGTATTTGCAGAATCGCAAACCGGCTATCTTTCCCCTCGATTGCACAGTAAGTCAACTGTCTTCTAATGTTAGTCTATGATTAGGAATTATTCAGAAAAATTCGAAAAAAAAAACGGGATAAACTTGTTTACGGCCGTAAAATCGGAAAATGACTAAAAAACCAGAAAACTCCAGGGTAAACCAGGAGATTGGCAGCTATTTTGTTGTAATGGTATAACCCTATAGTACTCCTGAAACTTAGTGTTATTTGAAAGTTGACACAACAATGGAACCATCGCTCGACTTGGTGCGAAATACTGCATGCCAAATTACTTATGATTTTTACGGTTTATTAGCACATTACTCAAAAATTTTAACATTTGCACAAACAACTCCATACGAACTTTAATTGTGCCGAATTTCACAATGATCCATTCATGCAATTTGCTGTAAAAGGGACACAAAGGATTTCCTTAGCGTATTTATATATACATAGATGTACACCATAACTTACTGGTCAGTAGCCTATTTCTGTTGTGCCATTAATTTCAATTATTTCTCCCTCAATTCTAACCCCTTTTCAAAGAGAATTTTATCATTTCAGCATCAGAATTTTCTTCATTTGTTGAACCTTCTAAACATAATGATTTTTCTGTATCATTTAACAGGCTCATCCCTATTGACAGGGATGAAATTCTTCAGCTTTTTGTGAATAAAGAGGAATTCACTTTGTCCTTTTCTCTGAAAATTCTACTTTTTTTCTGTGAATTTCTGATTGTAGTTATTAGTTAACTATGTGATATTTATATTTTTTAGCATGTTCCAATGTTTTTCTTCTTAAAACTTCTTTCACATTAATTATATACAAATATCACATGTACAAATTTTTTGCTCTTGTATGATTTCAGTTTTTTTGCTCTTTTGCAGATTTCTTCACATTAATTATATACAAATATCACATGTGCAAATTTTTTGCTCTCATATGATTTCAGCTTTTTTGCTCTTTTGCCGATTTCATCCCTGTATTGAGGATCCAACCTACAGTGTTCATTATGCAGAACTTCCGCTAAATCAAGACCACTCAGTCAACATCATACCTGCCAACCTTAGAAAATTAACATCAGTAAAATTATGTCCTCATTTCAGTAAATTTTTACCTCCCATCAGTAAAACTGAGTTCATTTATTTTTTTGGTACAAATAACTCGTGCTCTTGTTGCTTTTCATTCATAACTGAGCCTGCTCTACTTAGTGTTTTTTTTTCCTTACCTGGTTTAATTAGGGAAGAGGGTGGTTAAAAAACTAAATTTAAAATAGGAATCAGTTTTTATCCTTAGAGCATTAAAGATTTAAATGAAGGAGTTGAAAAAGAAAAATATTTACTCACAAGAGCGATGGAAAAAGATTGAATTGAAAATCTGAACCTGCCCCATTCAACGAAGTGTTTTTTTTTTTACTGGTTTCCTTGAAAGAGGAAAGGGGGGGAGGTTTAAAAAATAATTTTAATTTCGAAATAGGAATCAATTTTTACTCTTATGGCACTGGAGATTTAAATAAAAGAGTGCTGAAGGGAAAATATATAATCTCTAGACGGATGGAAAGAGATTGAATTGTTAGAAATTGCGAACTTCGAAATTCGCCAAGCAATCCATAAAATTACTAGTCATCTCCATACATCAGTAAATTAATGCCAAAATCCGTATATTTTACGGATAATCCGTAAAAGTTGGCAGGTATGCAACATTATCAGTGCTGATGAATAGAGATGGCCATAAATTATGCCACACATTAAATACCCTTATCAAAACTCCTACCAGTTATTTTTAAAAAATTAAAAAAGGTAAGGAAAATCAACAATTTGCTAACATAAATATAATTCATCAAGATGATGAATAACGTCACATTCATTGTTAAAATTCAATCGTAGTTAACTGCAAGTTTCCCTATTAACGCTTCTGTATGAGTGCGGATTTCTGGTTGGCGAAGTTTTGGGAGTCAACTGTACTATACTTTTTAAGTGGACTAATATTTAAGACAATGATGCATTTGATACAGAGGCATTTAAAACTGATTAAAATTTCATTACCCCTTTTTGTAGGCACTGCTGAATTCTGCTGACTATTTGTATTTGTAGAATCTTCTGAGAGTGATGATGTTTTGGAGCGACGAAAGCTGCTAGTTCTGAAAAGAAAGTAAATTTAAATGTTTCAAATAACGTTAGCGGATAAAACATAAAAAACAATTTAAAATCTGGAAAATCACATTTTTAAGTGACAAATTATAACAATCAAGCAAAACCCAACATATCAAAAATGAAGAGAAATATGTCCTAAATCAGGTTAGTGAAGACTGCTGATGAAATATCAGGAGAGTCAGCACTCCACTACAAGTACATCGATTATAATTTAAAATACTTTCTCCATAGACCTGATTATCAGTCAAAAGAAAAAAATAAAATTATGCAAATTTTGATAAGGAATAAGCCAAGTGATAACAAGAAAGTTTTTTAAATATATTCAATCCTTAAAAATAAAAATGAAATTCTGTTTGTTTGTTTGTGGATTTGAGTCATACAAATCCACAAAAATGGACCTATCAGCCTGAAATTTTGCACAGATGTGTAAAATAATATAGAATAAATTATAGTCTACTTTAAAACTTTGAAAGTCCACCCGTTCCCGGAATTTAAGAGATTTTTTATGCTCTCTACGCAAAAAGCTTTCCATAATTGTAACCCCTGTAGTGAAAAAAGTGTGAAAGAAGCATCGTGGTTGCCATGTGTGGCGATTTTGCCGAATAAAATGTTTTAAATTCTCAAAGTAAAAATAAAAGAATAATAATGATTTTTTTTTGTTACTTTATATTAGTAAGGTTATTTTTTTTAATTATAATATCGTGTGCATGGAAAACAGAGCAGGAATGAAATGTTTTATACGCAAAACAATAAGAATTGAAGATTTCTGAGGCTAATATGTTAAAATTTTTTAGTTTGGCTCAAAATAAAATGGCTCAAAATACCGAGAAAGTGAGTTCTAGCAGTTTGCACAGTTTCCGGCTTGGCGCAATTTACTGAGAGCTTAAGGAAATGGATTTTTGAAAACAGGTGCAAAGGTTTTATTAGAATACAGCGTTAAATTTTAATGATCCGTGCGGAAATAATGCATTTATTAAGGGATTTCAAGCGATCTATCTTCAGCATTCTCGCCAATTGAGTGCATTGATTTAAGTTGGGGGAATTCCGCCAAATTTCAGATAATTGAAATGTTCGCATATAGTACATCGAAGTAACGATGAATAAAACACGTTATATAGTTGATAATTTAAAAAATGCGGCTGTATTAAATTATTCCACTTTTCAGATAAAAGCGTGTTTTACTTTTTAAAGGTCGAACCATTTCCAAAATTGATTGCTGCTAAGTCAATGCTTCGAATGATTCCCTGAAAAAACTCTTGCAAAAAGGCGTATGTTGGCACTTTGGCAAGGCTTAGATTTGAAACTGGATTTTATTTGAGACTGGTAGCTATATTAATAAAACAATGTGTGTAAACTGTTAGTTTGTTTGTCTGTGTCTCGCGTAGCTCGCAAACGGGTGATCGCAGACCTACCAAGTTTTGAACGGAAATTCTTCATGACAGGCCCCGACACACCTTGAAGCGATTTTTTCAAAATCCGAACTTTTTTTAGGAAATATCGATAAAAACGTATTGCAAAAGGCTAATTTTTGCTTTCCGCCATTTCATAATTGTAACCCCACAGTCAATTAAGCGACGATTAAGCTTATCTAGGTTGCCACATTCGGCAGTTCATTAAATGATTCAGACTCTTGAAGAAAAATAAAAGAATAACGATTTTTTTAAATTTTGTCTAGATTATTTGCAAGGTTGTTTTTAAATTAAAATATCGTGTGCATGTGATATCAGAGCGGGAATGAAATGATTTATACTCAAAAGAAAAATAGAATTTGGAAATTTTCGAAAATAAATGTGCAACCTTTTAAGTGGTCGAAAAATAAAAGGGGTTGATGTGTGATTTTGAGGAGGATTCTAACGCTTGGCGCTATTTATCGTAATTTAATTGTCTGCTATTTGGGTTATGAATACACCTGCGTATAAGTTTCTGAAATTTTCATTCAGTTGGAATTGTGCATTTTTCTGAGCAGCTTTTCTGCATCTATTTCTAATGCATTACATCCAGAAAAAAGGATGTTAGAAATATCAATTTTAATTTTGTTTAATCACACTCATGAATAATGATACACTTTCCAACTTAATGAAAGAAGGAACGAAAATAGGGAAGACCCATGGATTATAACTCTTTTTATATATAGCACTTTAGTGCGTATTTAAAATCTGAAAGTGTGTCAGATTTTCTGATTCTAGCGCTTGGCGCAATTTAATGAGAGGATATTTTTAAAAACAAGCGTAGGTTACCTTATAAATAAAAATGAAATTCTGTTTGTCAATTTGGGTAGTATACAATTCCACAAAAATGGACCTATCAGCCTGAAATTTTACACAGATATGTAAAATAATATAGAATAAATGATAGTCCACTTTAACTTTGAAAGTCCATCCGTTCCCGGAATTTAAGAGATTTTTTATGTTCTCCACGCAGAAAGCTTTACGTAATTGTAACCCCTGTAGTGAAAAGAGTGTGCGAAATAAGCATCTTGGTTGCCATGTGTGGCGATTTTGCCGAATAAAATGTTTTAAATTCTTAAAGTAAAAATAAAAGAATAATAATGATTTTTTTAGTTTATATTTGTAAGGTTATTTTTTTAATTGTAATATCGTGTGCGCATAAGAAATGAGAGCAGGAATGAAATGTTTTATACGCAAAACAATGAGGATCGAAGATATCCGAGACTAATATGTAATTTTTTTTAGTTTGGCGAAAAATAAAATGGCTGATAGGCCGATTTTTAGAAAGTGAGTTCTAGCGGTTTGCACAGTTTTAGGCTTTTTGGCGCAATTTACTGAGAGCTTAAGGGAATAGCATTTTTGAAAACAAGTGTATAGGTTTTCTTAGAATATAAAATTAAATTTTAACTATCCGTGCAGAAATAATGCAGTTATTAGGGCATTTCAAGCGATGAAGCTTCAGAAAATCAAATTTCAGAAAATTGATTTTCTGATTTTTTAGTGCATTGAGGTAACGATGAATAAAACATGTTATAGTTGATAATTTAAAAAATGCGGCTGTATTAAGGGATTCCACTTTTCAAATAAATGCCTGGCGGTCGAACCATTTCCCATTTTGATTGCTGCTAAGTCAATGCTTCGAATGATTCCCTGAAAAAACTCTTGCAAAATGGCGTATGCTGGCACTTTGGCGAGGCTTAGATTTGAAACTGGATTTTACTTGAGACTGGTATATACGTATAATAAGACTGGTTATAGATAAAAATGAATGTTGGTATGTGTGTAGGAGGTTGAAAAACTCCAGCACCGTTTCACCGATCACCATGAAATTTGGTTCACCTAAGTCTTATCACGGAGAAGGTTTGTATGCTATCCGTTTTCCTCTAACTTGCTACTAGGTGGCGCAGCAGAACGTTGAATTCTATTCCGTTTAGCCGTTTGCTATGCGAATATCGTCCAACGAATTTCGATGAAATTTGGTACATGCGGATATTAGAACATGGAGAATATTTTTCACTATCCGTTTGCTGTAACTTACCGCTAAATAGCGCTGCAACGCATCAACTTCTATACCGTTCGACCGGTCGGCATAAGAATTTTTTATACTTACACATTTAAGCACAAAGAATATATTCTAACTGTGTTACTTTTGATGTTACTCACGACTAGATGGCACTGCAATGCATTATTATTTTAATTCGCCACTAGATGACGCTGCAGGAGGCCAAATTTTTGACCATTCAAACGGTGGCTATGAAAATCAGTATACATAGCTATTTGAACAATGAGAATATTTTGGCGTTATCCATTTTGCTATAATTCGCCACATAACGGCGCTGTAGCAAATCATTACTTTAATTAACTACTAGATGGCCCTGCAGTGTATCTCTTCTTGGCTGTGCGAATGATCGCTATGAAAATAGGTATACATAGATATTTGAACACGGGGAAGAGTTTGGCGCGATACATTTTCCTATAACTTGACACTAGATGTCGCTTTAACACATGAACTTCAGGACTATTCAGCCGATCGTCATGAAAATTCGTATACATCGATATCTGAATGCGAAGAATATTTTTGCCGTATCCGTTTTGCTAAAACTCGCCACTAGATTGCGCTATGCCGCATCGCCTTCTGCACCGTAAAAACGATTGCCTTGAAATTCAGTATGCATGATTATTGAACACAATATAATGCGATATCCATTTTGCTATATCTCTTTATTACAATAAATAGTAATCACAACAAATATTAATATCAAAAAGTCCATTCATTCCAGTGCGAAGAACGGGTACTTCAGCTAGTAGCTGATAAATTTAATATTGAAATTATTGAGACAGAGTGTGTTATAATTTTCATTAACTATTTATATTATAATGGTTGATGAAAAAGTTAATGATTTATTATATTTGTCAATAAATCCTTCACTAACACAAGCAGATATTTTTAAGATCAAATCCACCTAACTCTTCCAAGTCGTAAGTAGAGGTCAAAATTAAAAAAAATGTGTTGGTGGCCACTGGCCACTCACAAGTTTAATATTACAAAAATTAATACAAGTTCAAGGAACTTGCAGAACTTATATGAATACTAAGGAAAGATTTTTTAAAAATATGCCTCTAGTAAATTGTTCTTGAAACTTATTTGCTGTTTGGAAAAAAAAAAAAAAAAAAAAAAAAGGAAAGAAATAAAAATTACTTGCCAGTGTACACAGAATATCCCCAAAACACTACCCAGGCTTCGATTCCTTAAATATTTATCATAGATATTTACAGTAAATCACAAAGTTATATGAAAAACGCGCAGAATTTTACAGTAATGATTATAATTTTCACAAGGTTTAATCTAAATAAATACAAAATGTACATTTTTATACAATCCCCGAGCAAAAAACTCCCAGTATGTCAAATGTGCTCATACATTAAGTTTATAAAATTTAATTAAGTTACAAAATTTCAGTAATTTATCATTTTTTACTTGCTACAACCCTGCCTATGTTGAAAGCATTTCATTTTAGTGTACCTCTATGACCACTCTTTAAAAAGCCATTAAATACCAATAAAATCACTCCTAACCTTTGTTGTTCATTCTTAAGAATTGAAAAAAAAAAGCAGTATTACACTGTTTCTACCCCCTCCCAATTCTCTTCTGGCCTTGAGCAATGACTGACCTATATTTATCCCATTACACTTTCCAAAGTGTAGATTCTAGGCTGAACAGGGCGCGCCACCTCACAACCCTTTAGTACCTGGCAGTCCTTCCGCCCTTCATACCTTGGTATGACCCATGTTTTCATTCCATTCTAATTCTTATTTGCCAGAATTTCTCATTCACTATAGGTAAAAATTAGTGTATTTGGTTAATAGTCATTGGCCCATAGCCTCCATATTTTTAATGGCCACACATCAGTGGAGTTTTTTTATTTGTATAAAATTTAAGTAATTTATTTTATTATCATTAAAAATCAATTAAATGAATTACATTTATTCTTAATAAAAATTAAATTTTATTAAAAAGTATTAATTTATAAAAATACACAACTTTTTATTATGAATCTGTGTCAAGTCAGAAAGAATCATTAAAAGAAATCAAGGTATCTTTGAAATTGTGCAAAATAATACGTATGTAAACTAACTTTGTTTAACGAAATGTTATGAATAGATTTAGATTATATTTTATACTATACATTTCTATGGTATAAAATAAGACATGGTATTAAAGACAGTGACAGAGCTGTACTGGTAATGAGCTTAGAAGCAAAGCCTGCAGTTCATAAAAAAGGTTTTAACTATGAAAGTCGGGACGTTAACATCTGACAGTATCGGAACACAAGAAGTTAATGGCAGATGTAGGATCAAATGTTTCTAAGTGCTTTATTGATTGCTTTATTTGAATTCCACACTGAAGAGTGTCTGCTCGTTGGTCATGATGCCATGTGATGAATCCCTTGAATTAAACTTTCCCATTATTTTAAAACTGCTGAATTTCAACATAAATATTGCTGAAACATATGTCAGTGGGAGAATGGCGACTCAAGTGAAGACCGGTGGAAATTTTTTTTATTGCCACATGGTGAGTGGCCATTGCTAATTTTTAGCTACATCATTCACACCCTTTTTCTCCTTACTTGCCATAGAGTTTTCCTTACAGGAGACAATGAAGTCAAAATCATGTCTCCTTTGCAAAATACTATTTATTAAAACTATCCTGATCAATTTAAACGACCCTTTACAAAGCAGGATGCATAACTGTTCCTTCACAAAATTCCAAGTGACGAAATCAGACTTTTTTCATAAATGCAACTAAATAAAATGTCCTTTTATAAATATTAATTTTTTCTTGTTTTCTTTCATTCAAGATTTGAAAGGTGCCCCTGGAGTGTTTGTTTTTCCAATGTAAAAAGGGCCATCTGGCACATTGCACTTTCAGTTGGGGGAAAGGAGGGGGTTCAATATGATTTCACTGTCCATAAGAATGTTATGTTTGATAAGTATGCAGTTGTAAATTACTAAACAGTAGGTTTAGACTTAGCCACATAAATGATGGCAGCTTCCATTGTTTTAAATTGGATGTTATATACTCTGGCAAGATGTTCTCCATGATTGCTTTTGTGCAATCATTACATGGCCTTCCTACTGCAGATTATTTATAGTTATTACAGATTTTTACTAAATATTAGAAAATTATGGATTCATTTCAAAATGCAAAATAATTTATTGCAAAGTTAGAAAGTTTGTGCAATTTCGAGACATGTATTGGTCTCAATTTATGTCAGTCTTTAGGAATAAGAATTAGGACTAAATTAATCATTTTGAGATTGCATCAAACAATTTCTGAATATTTACTACATGGCGCATAAAAGTGCTTGTTTCGAAAACAAACTGCTTTCTTTTAATCCCCCCCCCCCTCCTGCTCTTTTTATATATGCCACTGGTCTTTATGAAGAACATTCTAATTTTCCGAAAATGACAGCTGTCATAACCTTATTATAGTGGAATAAGTCTTGATGTTTAATTTTTTGGTACTAAAACAACTCATGAAAAGAATTAATAGATGAACTAATCTGATTTTTTTTCCGAGAAAGAGAGCTTGCACATAGCAGGTGGAGGGAACTTTGGAAAAACAAATAAGTGCAGGTGTCTGCTTCGAACTGCAATCCTAGGCGTTGTCATAGCCAGAGCCATTGCTAAGATATTTTTTTTTTAGGTGGGGGAGATGTCGATAAACTACTAAGTAAAATATCATCGATAAACTACTAAGTAAAATATCGGTTTTCATTTATTTTATCAACTGTTTTGCGAACTAGGTTTGTGTAATTTTGCCAAGTGTACCAGAAATAGAAAGTAAATTATAGTTTTTGTTAAAATTTTTTGACTTATTTTGCCAACTAGGTATGCAATTTTGCCAAATATAATAGAATTTTGCATTTTTTTTTTTTTTTTTTTTTTTTGGGGGGGGGGGGGGGGGGGGGAGAAAGAGATTACCTCATCTCTCTCTTTCCTGCGGTGAGGGGCTGCTGCCCTTTTCCCCGGTTAAATTCTGCCATCTTTGTCATTTTTTTTCAGTCAAAACGCCGCTCTCCTTTTCTCTGATGGAAATCCGACCTTGATTATTACCCCCTTTTTTTGATTCTCATTAAGAGAGAGAGAGAGAGAGAGAGAGAGAGAGAGAGACAGACAGACAGATAGAGAATATGCACTTAAGCCAATCAGATTGATGGATTCAGAGTTCCTTGTAGGCATATTTCTCGGGGCACAGCATCATGCCCGCCCTTTTGTTAAAATAAATACTATCCTGCATGCCCTTATTTTAAATAAGTGACGCCCTGCCTACCCTCATAATAAAAAATTCCATCTTGGCATGCCACCTTGATATTAACTGTAGCGTCCTGCTAAAAATGTGCCCCCTTTCCAGAAATCGCGATCTCCATTATATGTAGATGCGATCCACTTTTTATATACCTTATTAGTGTTGAGTCTAGAGTGATTTGGCAGGCGCAGCTCCCAGTGGCCGGTCCTTTTATTGTCTTTTTAGCGGTCAGCAGCCCTTTTTCCTTTCTTTCTACACACTTCTGCTTTCACGTTTTTATTATTATTTCAGGGGTGGGAATTGGGTAAGGCTGATTTGGAGCAAATTACATTCTTAATCTACCGATAGAAAAATATAACCACAGTCAAGCTTTTAGAAAATTTGAGAGTATTAAATATTACTCAGATGAAAGAAGCCACTTCAATAAATAATAAGCATTTAAAAATGAAAAATATAAACTTACCTTAGCCTAATATATTATTAGTTGCTACATTCAAAGTTACAGGTAATTTTTAACACCAGAATAATAATAATAAAAAAAAAACTATAGATTAAAAATTAAATAAAAAATGAATAACTTTTGCAGAATTTTTTTTATTTAACTTTTTTCTTTATCTCCATTACAGTGGCTTAGCCAAGGGAGGGGGGGGGGGGGGGTTCCCTGAGGAATCCTACCTCGAGCGCAGTGCTGGCCATAAAATGATGATCAATGACATTTTTTCTCTTTTCTCTGTTCTTCTGATTGGTTCGTTCTGGACCAATTACGTTCTTTTAAATATTTTTTTGGCCGATCTTAACGAAAAATTATAAAAGTTATTTAGTAATAACTGTCTCAAAAGATGGCACCCCGACCGATCACGTACTTTTTAGCAGTGCACAGAGCCAGTGATGTAAAATACCCGGGTATTTATTTTCAAGGGTAAATACCCAGAGTATATACCCAAAATGGGTATTTACCTGGTTATTTGCTTGTATTGGTGGATAAGGATATTCTGTTGGCCCAGTACTACCTTTCAACTCCCAACTTTTGTTTGGAGTAACTGGAATAAGTTTCCAGTTTAGCTCCCAACTGGAGCAACCCACCTTTCAACTCTCAACTTTTGTTCCTCTCAACTGGAATAAGTTTCCAGTTTAGCTTTATTCTTCCCACCATCTTTTGTGGTGTGCTCACTATATTATCCATTTTCTTTTGTTAATGATTAATTTAATTTACCTCTACCCAGGACGTTTTAGTAATTTAAGATCTTTCTAGTTAAAATTTTAAATAACCACTATGTAATTTCTTACTTTTGGGGGGCTGTTAATTATTTATTTTGTTCGGCAGTGTAAAGTCTTCTCTCTTTTGTTTAACTTTTTTTTAAAATTAAATTTTCTCTTCACCGGCCGTTTTTCGCCTTCAGGGTGTTTAAAATTAATATTTACTTTTAATTGCCGTTCTGTGGGTAATCAAGAGTTTAAAATATAGTGGCTGTACTTCATACCTCCCTTTTCATTAAGGTTGTTTTGATGTGATTTTTTAAAAATTAATTTTCGTAACTTCCCATAATCCCGCTTTTTCCTTATTTCTCCTGTTAGGCATCTCCCTGTAAATTTTCAATAATTTTTCATCTTTTAAGTTTTGCCTGCGATTTCACGCTATTGCATCATATTCCGTGCCTGTTGCATCAGATCTCGGAGATGACGCTATTCTTTCCCGCGCTTTTCCTCCGAAATTGTTCTAGAATCTTCCCCCCCCCCCCCCAGGTCGGACTACCCCGGAATGACTTGGTGAGCACTCTCGGCTCAGACTGGCTGAGGGTAGCAGTTCCGGAGAGAGGATGAGAGGCAAGCGCGCGATTTTTCGGTAGCATACCTTCCAACATTGGCCTTCACCTCATCAGTAGCACTTAAGCGAGGGGGGGGGGGGGGGTAGGTGAGTCATAACCCCCCATGAGGAATTTTTTGCCATGCAAAATGTATACACAGGGTGTCTACCAAATTTCTGAAAGTCAATTTCCTGACTTTTGGGAGGCCCCGGAAAAAAAATTCCTGACCAATGCATTTTACTTAGGGAAATCGTCCGCACGTCTTGACATCATTCGACGCCCCGTGCCGCCGATCCGAATTGCCCTCTGCCGATCACGCATCGTTTGCTGAATCTAATGCTTGAATTGTAATCGGGTTGCATGCGCCTCCGTGGGCGTTTCCGGTTTCATGCCCGAGTGTTGTTTAAAAGGGCTGTATCGGCAAGCCGGCGGCAGTTTCGAGTTTCGTTTCGTTTATGGATTTCAGTATGTGATTCTTCTCAACTCCTGCCCAGTTTAGGGTGTAATAGATATTGTGTGATGGTGTTTCTTCGGCAGTGTATTATGAAAACCCGGTGATCTATTTTTCCAAGTGCAATAAAGGGACTTTGCAAGAATTTGATTCTAGTGTTTTAGAGTGTGCCTCTCCGGTATCTAGTGGTAAACAAATGCATTTAGAGTTCTTTTGAAATCATTTCTTCCTTTAAAGCGTTTGCGCTATGACCATGCTAAGTTTATATGTTACGTCTACTGTTAGGTTTACATATTAAGATTACTGCTTTTAAATATGAAGTGCTGTTTTAATAAGAATATCCTTTTACTTGTCAGCCATATCAAAGTATCTAGTCAAATTTTAATGTAACTGTTTTTATATTGTTATGGATAATAAACTAATTTGTTATCTTTTTATTTAATGACTGTTTATTGAGTTAGTTCGCAATTTAATGTTTCCAGAAATCTCATGTAAAATTCATTCCGTCAGGCTTCTAAAACTTACAGCAATTGCTAATGCTGCATAGGTTAACTCTGCATATTAAAGCTTAATAAAGTTAGTGAATTTGTTCTTCGGCGATTTGCCACACGTGGGTTAACTTCCCACCTACCATTAGACCCTTACGGGGTCTAACATATTCACACACACACACACACACATATATATTTAGTATGAAGTAAAAAAAAAAAATAAAAAAGAAAAAGAAAAAAATATGAGAAACTTAGGAACCCTTTACAACTTTTTAATTTCATAAAACTTCAAAAAATATAATTATGAGAAGAAGCTATATGATACACGTTGAATAAAATACATGATTAAATATAGCCTATAAATATAACTGTTGGAATAAAATTGTAAATAGGAATAATAACCAGGAGCAGTGTATTTGAAAATTTGAAAAAAAGGAGAGAAATACAACTATACTAAATATATACAGACAGTAAAATCTGAATCTCAGGAGACCGAAAATCAAATTTGTAATTCTGAAAAATTCGTTAAGCGTAAATTTTTTATAAAATTTGGTATTAATGATTTTTTAATAGAAATATTTTGTTCATCAATCTGAAATATTCATAAAAGTTTAAATTTACCGAAAAAAAAAAAAAAAATGTTTTTAAACCTATTCAAGTCAAACATTGGCGCAACAGCCCCTCTGCAGGGCCAAGGCCTGCGCTGCCCAACCGCGCCCATAGAGAAGGGATATAGGTGGAGGGAGCAATTGTAACCCTAAACTGAAGCGTGTACACGAGTCACGTGACTTGTGGTCAAGCGGGGTGGAATTTTTCCATTTCCTTTGCTGTTCTCCATAGCTTTGTGTGAGGTCGATGGTTCTAATCCAAAAAAATAAAGGTGGATTATTTCTCTGCATATGGATGCAATGAAAAATTCTTGAAAGGAGGACAATATGTTTTGCAATTTTAGCCGTTTAAAATGTATGAATGTTCTTTAAAACACTAGACTGACAATTTGGCGATTATATTAACTCACAAAGTATTGCAGATCTGAAAGTCACATAATTTAACTTTTAATTTCACATTAAAATTAAAAATCAGATCAAAATAAAATTTACTCTTTATTTTCTGTTAATATAACAGGTTATTGTTTTAGAATGTCTATTGGCCCTGTAGTGCCTCACTCATGTTTCTTTCTTAAACATTCTATTTTTTCAAAATGCCCTTATTGTTAAGGTAATTTTCTCAGACTATTAGTAACAAATTGAACTTTTTAAGCTGATCCACTATTTCTCTGTTTTTGGACAAAGAATATCACAAATCATGAGGGAAGGGGGAAATACCATTTCATTATGTTAGCAGAACATGAATTTGAATTAACGAATTCACTATATATGTGTATATAAATGTAAAGATATTGCTAAAAAATCAGCTGTTTAAAACATTCATATTAACTCTAGTAACAATATGGTTTAAAATACTAGATCGCACCCCGCCTCCCGCAATGGAAACCTATACGCGCTACTGAATACAAACTTTGAATTTTAAATTTCTTAATATTCTGAAAAAAAGGTTGTCGATGTATGCATTATTTTATTCTGCATAAATACGTTTCTAGTCTTTTCTGCGTGACCGCCATTAAAAAAAAGATGTTTTATTGAAATTTCGGACCTTTTTTTAAAAATAAAAATTGCTATTTTGATAAATTATAACAATTGTGAAAAAAGTAGTGTCTTGTTATACGAAATGCAAAGCCATGCTGTATCCTACAATTTTTTTTCCATCAAGAATTACTTTTTTTAAGCTTTCCTAAAGATCTACAGAGAAGACTTCTTTGGGGAACACAGTTAAAAAGAGGAGGATTTAAAGCTTTAGATTATTTGAAGCTGCGTTAAAAGCATTTTACAGCAGATTGCTTTTAGAAAGCAAAATTTGGAGGAACGTGGCTAAAGAAGGATGCGATACCAACCATCTACAATTTTTCTCATCACCTCCAACGAAAAAATATTCTCATCAAGCTTGATAATGTACATTACTAGATTAACACATTTGATAATGTACATTACTAGATTTTATTACAATGTTTCATAACAAAATCAAAATAATAGAAAAAATACAACAAAATAAAATGTTTCAAAAGCCAAAACTTCAAAGTAATTCTGCAAAACAAAATTTAAGACTAAATAATTTCAAAATAACTAGAGAGGGAGAAAATAAATAGTGCTGCAAAAACCATTTCTCTCCATTCAGAGGCGTAGCCAAGGGAGGGGGGGGTTAGGGGGGTCATAACCCCCCCCATGAGGAATTTTTTGCCATACAAAATGTATATTCTTTCCTACATTATCACACACACGTATACATATATATGAGTTGCAGTAGTCATAACCCCCCCCCCATGAAAAATTTCTGGCTACGCCCCTGTCCCTATTCCCTTTCTAGAAAAATAAAGTGCTTGAGTTTGCGAACCAAAGGGCGATAAGCAGCCAAATCCGCTTCTTCTTCTCCTACGACGCTCTTATCTTAGCTTCAACTTTCCCGGGAACATACAATAGGAGGCTCCCTCCACCTATATCCCTTCTCTATGGGTGCGGATGCATGTGCCTCGGCCAGGTGGTTAGCCTGATGTGAAGAACAGGGTGGCTACAGAAATTGAGAAAAAAAGTTCCCTGATTTTTCCCCGACTATCTTTATCAAATTTCCAGAACTAATTATATACATAACATACCTTAATCTTTCATGTAAATCACCATTGTGTATCATGCACGAACAGATGAATGCTTCATATACGGAAATAAATAATAGAAAACCACAAAAATGCTTAATATTAATAAAATTGTAGCTCAGTTTCATAAATCCAAACATAAAATTTAGTTGAACACTAAAAGACAATATGTAGCAGAAAGTTTCCTCGTTTTATAAAGATAGCGTTCAATTTTAAGTGTAAGGATGACCGATCAAAATAAACTGGCCACCTAGTCAACTTATTTTATTTCAATCAATGTATCGTTTGAAATTTTAAAAAATATGTAAAAAGTCTTAAAAATGAGCACTATGTATAAAAAAAAATCGTCTTGCAGGGGAGCTTAGCAGGCATCACTCAAATGTCCCATCACTAAAAAACACAACGGTGCAGTAGAAGACTAAATCATCTTTAACCATTCATTTTACCCATGACTTTATTCAGGAAGCAATTCACATGCGAAATTGATTCACATGCCGATATGATTCGCATATCCGGTTTCTTGTATGGTCCGCATCTTAGAACGAGTGCGAATACATGCGCTTTTTCGGATTCGTATACTGATAGTGCCTACATCACTTAGTCTCGGATTCATATTTTTATGTTCTCGTATGATCTGCATTCTGGTTTCGAATTCGTAAAATATCTGTATCTGTGCATCAGTTGAGTATCGTGTGATCCAGAACAGAGCCGCGCATCAGATTGACAATTAAAAATGATCTAGTTCACGAGGCAAAAACTTAAGTTCCCTGATTTTTAAATATTTTTGCAAAATTCCCTGATATTTCCAGATCGATAAAGAACCCTGATTTTTCCATGATTTCCCTGATCTGTCGACACCCTGAAGAACCGAGTGTTTGACACCAAGCAAGCCTGGTTCTCATTTTATCGACCCACTCAAGGGATGAAAGGCTGAGTCAACCTTGCCGAGCCCGTGATTTGAACCCCGGACCTGTGGGACAGCAGCGTGGTGTGCTAACCATTACACCACTGGGTTTTTTTAAAGGTATTACTTATAACTACTAGTTTTGGAACTATTTGCATGTAATTTTTATTTTAGTGATCATTAAATCAATCATAAGATGCATATAATCCCCTCTCCCCTTTAATAACAAACCATAATAAACTATCACAGTTTAAAAAATAATAAACATAAAATAAGCTCTGTGATATAATAGTAAACTTAAAATAAGCTATGAGGTATATTAATCAATGTAACACATTAAAAATATTGCCAAAGCTGCCACTTGCACAAAACAATTTAAGGACTACCACAAAACATCCTTCATTAATAAAGTTAGTGAAAAAAATGCAGTATGACTGATAAAGTAGTTTATGCCAAATAATCAAACGCTTAAAAATAATAATAAAAAAAGGAACAATAATAGAACTGTAATTGGTATTAATTATAAATGTTGTTAAGAACAGTTATTCCATTCCAAGTTGAAAATACATAGATTTTGGGTATTTACCCAGGCCTTGGGTAAATATCAGGGTAAATACCCAAAAAATATTTACCTACCCAGAGGGTATGTACCCACCCCACATCACTGCACGGAGCACAGCGTAACGAATCAAAATGCGAACCTACCCCGCCTAAATACGATTTGATCCAATGCGTGGATGGGTACATAAATCCAATCGATGTCTCCTCAATTAAGTCAAAAAAAAAAAAAAAAAAAAAAGCTTTTGTCTACATTTTAGAACTATAATAAATAATATAATTTTAATGAATGTTTTAATATATATATTTTGATGGGCTAAAGTTCCTTAAAATACTGCAAAAACGCACTACCCTCGATTAACCACACCCCTGTGTTCCAATGAACGTCCATTGTTATCAAGCCCGTACTGGGCAGGTTGGCGATCGACGAGGGCCCCCGGCATAAGAGAGGAGCCCCCAGCGAGGGCTCCCAAAATGGATATACTATTATTAAAGTAATTTGATATACATCCGAGTAATGTACCAAAGTGGTTCAATTATTTATTTCTTGTAATCTTATCTTTTGACACAGTGGCGTTGCAAAGGACCCCACATACCACGCACCGCGAGGAATCCCCCAAAGAATCAGCCCCGACCTCAAGCTTTAACATAGTTAAATATGGCAAGTAAACCTAATTTTCAAATATTACATATCCCAATATTCTATTCCCTCTAAATTCACCAGTAAGGAGCCCATTTTCAAAAGCTGAGGGCCCCCATAGGAGCCAATCCGGGCCTGATTATTCTTAAAATACTGAATCTCAACCAAAACTAGTCTGCTGCACCCGGTGCGAATTTAACCATTCTACCAACACCCCCCCCACAAAAAAATCATCTATAAGTTATTTGTGTTTTTTCGCCATGTGGCTTTGCGTCCTGTGAAGGAGTGCTGCACCGAATGAACACTGCCGTATGCTGTTACAGGGTGTCTACCAAATTTCTGAGAGTCAATTTCCGGAGTTTTGGGAGGTCCCGTGAAAAAAATTCCTGACCACTGCATTTTACTTTGAGAAATTGCACAATGCCCCCTCCCTTGCCTTTATATTTGCATATTTTGTACAATTTCTTGAAATCAATTTTAACTGAAGTATACAGGATTAAGCTTTCATCTATTGAGAAACAGAAGTAGTCGCACTTTCTGATAGAATTAACTAACTGTTCTTAGAAATACGGTCCTAAGCCATAAGTTACCAAGAAAGCTAATTTATCTTTTACCCGCCCGTCACGATGGATGAGCCCCCATTTCCCCCCTCCTTATACAAACCCATTGCTTAATGCTTTCGCGGTCCGAAAAATGCGTTGCAATGGCTTTCGGTTTCCAGTCTGACAATTAGAAAGAAAGAGTTTTTTTAAAAAACAAGTGATTCTTTGAGTGAATTTTCCAGACCCATTTTCCCGGCTTTTCCCAGACTTTCCAGAGCAGTAGACACCCTGAGAACACACATTACAATCCTACTATGCTAAAGCTTTGGGGATAAGTCCTAGTCAAATTGAGATTGTTACAAATCAGTTTCTATACATGTTATCTACTTTCAACATTCTTGTGGAACTCAAAAGTGCCCTCAAACAAACAAACAAAAGACCTGCAATGTTTACTTACCCACTTAGCATTACACAAATGATGCAAGGAAAATGATAGAGAATTTACAATACCATAGCTGCCAACCTTGGAGAATGAAAATTAGGGAGACTTTAAAAAACCCTTGTTATAGATGAAAAAACTCCATGTACACATGCGTAATATATCAGTAACCAAGAAAATTACATATACAAGAAAAATGTATAGCTTAAAACATTTATTAAAACAGCCAATTTTAAAATGCGCTACTTTTTTAAAGAAATAAACAATTTTTTAAACAGTAAATACTTTTGAACTATTTGCATTCATGGGCACCGGCAGCATGGGGCAAGGGGGGGCACTTGCCCCCCCTGGATTTTTGCAGGCATGAAAACAGCTGAAGAGCAAAAAAGAGGAAATACACGTGGACATATATTCCAGCAAAAAATTGAAAAATTTACATGCACGTATTTTCAGGCATATATATAACAACAGGTTGATAATGCAAAAACACGGAACTGGGGAATAATGTGTGAGCTTAAATTCAACCACTGTTAAACTAAATGGTGTACTAAACAATTTCTACCATTTAAATTTCAACCACAAACAAATTGACTGTGATCCTGAAGAAAATAACTATGTACTGTAACTGTTTAATAATCAGTTTTAGATACAATATTTATTAAAAGAAAACAGGCTATAATTATTTAAAATAATTATCTTAAGTAATATCGTAAAATCCTAGAACAAATCATAAGTCTCGCATCCAAATTTCAGACTATTCTTTTGATATGAAAATAAAATAAAAAATTGATTCTCAAATATATATATATATATTTTAAGACTTTTTGATCAGAAAGGGAATGAAAAATTATATATATGGCATTGGCATTTTCTAAAATAAGCGTTCAAATGATAGAATAAAAGTGAAGTTTTCTTGTTTTAATGGAAAAAAAATAATTCTTTAATAAATTTCTAAATATTTTCTCAGGTAAAATTTTAGAATATTAGCAGTTTGCAGCACACAGAAGTGGAACTTATGACAGGGACATATGTTCTGCTCCTTCCTATATTAGCTACAAAATACCAACTCACAAGATTGTGCTTTTTAAAATTAACTGTAAAAATAATTACCAATGAAAAACCTGCACATGAGAATAAAACGAAATAGCGATTTTCCTGATTTTAAAATTGAAGGGAAAATAATTCAGAAATCAATAAACATTATGGGGAAAATAATACTTTTCTGTTGAGTTGAGTTACTAAAATGCCTTTTTTAATTTAACAATAGAGTATTAAAAACGCTGTTTTACATCTTGTTTTTAAAATTATTCATTTACCAAAAGGCTGCAAAAAGATTGAAGTTCATGGCAAATATGGAACCCGGAGATCGGGGATAGTTAGTTACCATAATTTAGCTAGTATAGTCCGCGGACTATGCATGTCAAAAAGGGATTTTTTCCAGGACACGGACTATCTGGCTTAAATAAATTTCTTTTGCAAAAAAATTTAGTATATTGATTTTGCTTTTTGATCTGTAGTTAGCGCGCAAGCTCCGGTGAAGCCGATGCTAACAAATTTATTTCTGTAGAAAATAACGCACATAGATGCACTTCAAGTGATGGCACGTCGGCATGCAGGCAGCATTTGATTCCCCCCCCCATTATGTCATTTAAAGCATCGACATAGTTACAGGTGCGGACAAGCTTAGTGAAACCATTTTAGAAATATTTCAGTCCAATATGCAGAAGAACCAATTTTGAATGTGCTTTAAAAAAAAAAAAAAAATAATAATAATAATAATTTATGTAATACGGGGGAAAACGGGCCTTCACAAACCCACATACCGACGCCGCGTCGTCATCGGGAAGGTTGTTATTGTTTTGTCTTCACTCGGCGAGCTGGCTAATAAAGCAAGAGAGCGAATTCTGCTGAGACGTTAAAACATGACTTGTGTCGCCTCAATTTCTTTCTTTTTTTTTTCAATTGCGAGCGCAAATTTTTAATAAAGAGCATTTTTAAATTTTATATTTTGTTACTTTTAACCTAGAGAGAGTATCAATTGAATGTTGTTTAAAATTAAGTATTATGAGGCCTTGACCCATAATAATTAGTAATGATTTTTTCTTTTCTTTTTTTTGTTTGGTTATGTACATTTTCAAAAATGATCAGTAAAAGTAATCTTTTAATTTATTTAAGAGGGCGATACGCCTTGCCCAGAGACGGATTAATGCAATTTTATGGACGGCTAGTTGAAATTTGTCTATTTTATGGAAGTAAAATAGAATTTCTTTTTCCTGTAGCGGGGGAGTAATCGCTCTCCCCCTAACCCTTTTAATCCGTCCCTGGTCTTACCATTAGTTAACTTTTCACGAAGTTACGGTATATATTTTTAGTAAAATCCGCGTAACTGTTTAAAAAAGAAAATGAAAAAAAAAAAAAAAAAAAAAAAAAACCAAAACTCTGAAAATTTTGGTTTTCTTTTTCTTACGGATTTCTTAACATTAACTCACATTTTAAAAAAGCATTATTCTTTTATTCAGCATCAAATTAAGATGTGTACGTTTTAAAAGCTATAAATATCAAAGTATTTATTTATTGGAATTATTATTAATAATTTATTTAAGAAATACAGTATATTTAAACTACCATAAATTATTTTACTTCCTTTGCATGTTGAAGACCTAAAGGAATACGACAAGATTTATATTTTAAATACCATTACTAAAAGCTGCACTTTTATACAAGTTTTATTTGTCGTGCAGACCGTCAGTTTGCTTTATTTAAACAAAAATTCCAGTTTAGCATTCATAAAATGTCTGGAAGTTCTCGTTCAGCCAACGATTTTTCCAAAACCAAGCAAATTTTTGGATCCGAAAATGACCACTAACATTTCGTTTTCAAGCCACGTTTTCTAATATATTCGCTAACATCTGCCATTTTCTCAATAATCCACAATAGAAGTGTCAGTTAAGCTGATACGTGTCCGTGGAAAAAATTTATAGATTCATCAAGTGCGCGAAACAGCAATAAAAACACGTCGCGAGCAACAATAGCTCACCAACAACGGTTTTCCAGTGGCGAAAGGTCTCGATAGATAATTATTGTTGTGTAGTAGTTCGCCAAGTACATAATTATGTATCAGATGCCTTTCGAAACATCGAGGATCTAAAATAAGAATTTGCCCCTCTGAACTAAGTTTTGAATTTACGAACTCAGAAATCAGTAACATTGCACTCACTCTAGCTGACTTTAGTCTAGGCGCAGTGCGAGATGCAGTGAAAACGTACAACCCAGGCGCGCATTATCGTCCTCTTGTTACTCTATGTCCGCTAAGAACGTCGTAGATTTAGGACATGTTTTGCTTTAGGTTCGGTAATCACTGTTGTTTTCCCTTGCTTTTTTGTTCTTTTATGGTAACCATACTTTTAAGTAATCTTTGCCCTCTGGAGTAGTCTTAGCGAAGTTTTTTCATTTTCTGTTGTTAGCATTTAACAAGTTCTGTAAATTTTTTTCAAAAATTGATAAGTACATAAAACATGGGAATAATTTGGAAAAATTCGGGAGATTTATAAACTTTTCGGGAGTTCGGGAGATCGTTCTGAAATTCGGGAGTCTCCCGGAAAAATCGGGAGGTATGGCAGCTATGCAATACAGATTAGTCAGAACTTTAGGGAAAACTCCCCCAAAAATACAAATACAGTCGAACTCTGTTAAGACGAGAGGGTAAAAATATGTAAAATTGCTCGTATTATCCGTTACTCGTAAAATCCGCGAAACAAATTTTTTTACTTAAATACACACGTATAATGAAACTAACTACTAGAATTAACTTGTATAATTTTCTTAACACAGAAATAACTTCATGATGCTTAATAAACACAGAATTTTTGGTCTTACCTGTTTATTTTTCTTACAATTTACAAGAAGGGAGACAGTATACACCTACATTTAATCTCTAATTACATGTCAACAGTTATTAAAGAAATCAGTCAGTTTTGTTTGTATGGTTGGCACATTCGTTTGTGTATCTCTTATATCTCTACGTAAAATGCCTAGAGCCACCTGCAAGCTTTCGTTATTTGGTCGGCTCTCATAAAAACGCATTAAAGTGTCTCAGGCATTTTTAGCTTCAACACAAGTAACAGGTGTTGATGTTTCTGCCGTATTTTCATCGTTATGTGGTATTATGTACAGTACTACACTGTCATCGTTATGTGGTTGCTCCATGATATCTTGTAAAATATCGTCATCTGTTAAAAGTCCGGTTGTTTCTACTTCATTGTCAACAATCTAGAAATCATCTAAAGGACAATCTTGATAGGAATTGAGATCTCTTTTCCTTAGCCATTCCGATAACGGTATTACGTCGTCTTCATCCTCACAGTCGGAAATGTTTTCATCCGCACACTTCTTTGTAAGCCCAGCTTTTTCAAAACACTTCTGGATGGCAAGAGATAAATTGATTCCAAGAGATTTACTTTTGATTCTAACTTTTTTTTCCCATTTTTCCAATCAGTTCTAAAGTTAGAAAACGCCTGTAGAAACACTTAAAACTTCTGATTACCCCTTGGTCCATTGTCTGCAAAACGGAAGTTGCATTCGGAGGGAGAAATACAAGCTTAATGTTTTTCAGATTTGGAACAATAGGGTGAGCGGGACAATTATCGACTAACAAAAGAACCTTTCTGTGTTTTCTTTGTAAATCCAGATCCCATTTTTCGCGCTCATTCAAAAAAATTTGAGAAGTCATCCAAGCTTAACGATTTGCTGTGTAAGATAAAGGGATATTATTTGCATTTTTAGAACACCTGAGTTTAAGTGCTTTTCCAATAACTAATAATTTCCATTTTTCTGTTCTTGACATATTCGCGCACACTAAGACAGTTATCCGTTCTTTGGACAGCTTTCCGCCAGCACATTTTTCCCCTTTGAATTTAAAAGTTTTGTCAGGTGTTTACTTGTATTCAGACTGTCATCTTCATATTCAGACAATAAGGTTGGCCACACATTTTAAACCCAGTCATTTATACTTTCCATGTCTACAGACAAATTTTCTCCTGACATTTGAGCATAAACAATGTTGTGTCTGTTTTTGAAGCGATCCAGCCATCCATTGTTGCAGGCGAAATCACTGTAGCCCAATTTCTCTGCAAATTTTTCAGCTTGAACTTTTAAGTTCGGCCCATTTATTGGAAAACCAGCTTCCCGCTGACTTTTAAACCAACACAACAATGCTTTGTCAACGTCTTCTTTTTCACATTTTTAAAATTTTTTAGCGTTCACAAGATTTTTTTCAAAAGCAGATAGAATAGCTTCTCTATTTTTCCAAATCGTCGATACTGTAGATGAGGACAGTCCATATTTTTTGCATACTGCAGAATTTTTCTCTCTACGCTGCAACTCTTTAACAATAGCGACCTTTTCACTAACTGATAATGCTTTTCTTTTTGTAGTACTTGCCATTAAAAATCTGAAAATGCGCAGCTCCAAATCGACAGCAGCTAAAAATCTAAACAACACACTCAAAAAGCTATGAAAGTCGCTTACAGAGCTAGTGTTCGTGAATGTGCAAGCTCTCCCACACGTGTTCCAAGAAAATGGGTTTCAAGTGACCAGTGAAATACCGGAAATGCCCCCTCAAAGGGAAGGGCTCCGCAGATGAGCTCTTATCAATGTGGTAGCAATTTACTAGCCTGACAGCTTCGAACTATTCAAGAAATAGAAGCATTTTTGCTTTTTTTTTTTTCTTCTTCCTTTTGTATCCTATTGCTCGTATTAGACGAGATTCTACTTTTGTGCTCGTAAAAGGCGTGAAATTCTTAATGTTGTTAAATTGCGAACCAAACATGTCCTGCAGATTGCTCGTTTTAGCCGTGTTCGTATTAAGGAAGTTAGACTGTATGTGAGTAGGTCACCCCAGTCTTGAATTGGCTTTTCTACCAAATACTAGCTATTAAGAACATATCGTTTTGCATAATTTTGCTGCCAGAGGCACCATGTTTTGCCAAGCTGAATTTTAAAATTTGTTTATGAATTCGGTATTGTTGTATGCTGTGGAGCAGTCAAGGGTTCTCTTCAAGTATTCCGATATTTTAGCAAATGGAACAATTTTATTTGCTGTAAAGAAATTGCAGTATTTGAGGAAGTTGCTCCGATTGAGGATGAGTTATCTATAGAATTACTGCTTGTAAATTCCAGAAGATTTTTTGACAAGTTTCTAACAACAATTACGTTTGTGTTTCGTCCTGACATCTCGACTGGCTTCTGAAACTTTCTACAAACCCCAGACTTTAAAGTATACTTTCCAATATGAATCTGACAAGTCAGCAGAGTTTCTCCAACAATGTGACTGATATACTGCTGTGTCGTCCCGAAAGTTGGCTGCATAATGTTTATAGAATTTCAAAGTTTTGTCATTTTTTTTGATTATGAAAACACATCTTTCAGTGCAGTGAACCATAATGGAACAACACAGGTGGTATAAATCTAGCTTATCTGTTCTCGACAGATATTTCTCAAAATCTAGGAGCAGATGCTGTTGTACTATATGTTGTACTATTATCCTGCTGTTAGTAGTATGGTTACATGCCCTAAACTGAAAAGTTCTAGGGGAAAAACAGAAATTGTATTAATACTCAAAACTAGAAAACTACTACTACTAGAAAACTACTACTACTAGAAAAATAGTTGCCATTTTCCTCAAAATAGTTGCTTTTCAGCTGTTTTTACATGTAAATAGTCGCCGCAGTTGCCTATTCTCGATTATAGTAGCAAATAGTCTCTTTTTAGTCGCCAATGGGCATTCTGCCACTTCCAAAAGTGAGGTCACGACTTAGCGAGTGGCGACTGCAAATTTTGACCTTTAGTTGGAGGTGTATTTTAATATCATAAATTTGCAGAAAATTAGAAACTTAAATATAATATATATATCTATTTTTAATCATACTGCATTAGAGATTTAAATAGGGAAACGCTGAAGAAAAAATAGTAATTCTCAAGAAGGTTGAAATTCTCTAACAATTTTTTGTGCAATTTAACCGCAGCAAAAAAAAAAAAAAAAAAAAAAAAAAAAGAATATAATGAACCAAATACAACAAGCAAAAAGTTTTTTTAATGTATTTTTGTGGAAATCCAGAAAAATTGTTTTTCCTCTACAGTAGACTGGAAAAAGTACCATTTTCCAGAAGATTTTTTGATTAGTTGAAAGGTATGCAAGAGGGAGAAAAAGAACATTTGATAGGAATGTTTGAAGACCCAGAACAGTCATTAAGTATATCCATAAAACAATTGTATCTTCAGCAGTATATATTAAAAAAAGATAAATCAAATTTTTACCTTTGCCTAGAAGAATGCTTTCCATAACTTTCTTGATTAATAGATCTATATTTATCCTTTCTTGAGCTTTGATCATCCTGCTTATCAGAACTATCAGATATCGGTGAAATACACGTGGGATTCTCAGCTTCAACAGGGGAACATTTAGAAACTTCAGAGTCACATACATCTACAGCATCCTTCTTAGACTGTGCATCACTTTTTGAAGTATCAGACAACTTTGGTGCAGCATTCATATCAGCCTCCAAAACATTTAGTCTTTCATGAGATATTTCTTTTGTTTCTTCTGAAGAATCATTAAGAATGCCTAGAAAAGGGAAAAATATAAATAATAAACTAATGCCAAGAGAAACTAATTTTATTGACTATACTTAAGTAATTGACTTCTTAAATTACACTATAGGAAAAACAATGCTGCATTGTTATCACTGCACCGTGCAGTCGAACAATAAATAATTAACTCTGATTTCTCCTATCTTTTGTCAAATTTTCATAACTAATTACTACTCACACTTTTATGAATACTAGTGATATTATGAACTAGTGAGTAGTCCTAAAATACACTACGTGGGACTATTTTAAGATCTCTTTGAGGGGTCCTTATGGGTTTGTAAAAATCAACGTTTTATGGGTTAGTAAATTATTTTCCAGGTAGCATGGAAAAATTGCAAAATGGTCTGAGAAACATCTGTATAAAATTTCATATTAATAAATACCTTCTAGTTCTACTTTGAGATCTAAATATGAAAAATCAAACAAAAAATTACGTAAATTTCTGTATTTCAATGATTTTTTCATTTCCCGACTTTCTATTCATATTAACACACAACAGATGGAAGAATATGCAAGAAATACTAATGCAAAATTTTAGAGAAATCAATAAATATCTTTCACTTCCACTTTAGAGTAAAAATATTCCAAAACAGCCAACAATTCTATAAATTTTCATATTTCAGTGATTTTTTCAAATTCAGATTTTCTTTTCCTGGAATTATAAGACAAGGATCAGCCCAGGTTTCTTTTCCAAAGCCCTATTTTTGTGAAATTTTACCTAATTTTGTGAATTTTTTCTATTTCTGTGAACTTCTTCCAATTTTCTATTTCATTTTTTAGCAAGAAAGCAATCACGAAATAGAATTGAATACTTTTTTAAAACTAAAAATAAAATGGGTATAGTTAGTTCCCTTAAAAAAAGTTGGCCAAAACTGAATAATTCCTGTTCACCGAACATCCGGGATAGTCATACCCTGGAACAATATTTTAAAAAAAAAATTCGATTAAAATTAAAAATATAAAGCTTTAAATCTTTTACTTTTAAATGATTAAAAAATAAATTTTATAATAAACGTAGGCCATAGTAGTTTTGATTTTAAATTGCAGGTACTAAAGACTTATTTACACCCCAAATTCAAACTTAAGTAATTTTTAAATATTACGAAGTCTGTTAGTTTCGACTGGAAATACTCTAATACTAACGATGTGAAAAATGCAATTTTTAAATCTAGTTAAATTTCAACAATTGAAGGGAAATCAAAAATAAGTTGCAGGTAATTACAGATAGGAGAAATTAGCTTGAATTATATTTTTAAAAATTAATTTCAACTTGTACCATTAAAGAAAAATTACTTGTCAGTGTACACAGAATATCCCAAAAACACTGACCTGGGGTTTTATTCCTTAAATATTTTTCACAAATATTTTACAGTAAATCACAAATTTATGTAAAAAAAAGGGTACAGAATTTTACCGTAATGATTATAATTTTTGGAAGATTAAATATAAATAAATACAAATGTACATTTTTATTTAGTCTCCAAACAGAAAATTCCCGGTCTGTAAGATGTGGCCATACATTAATTAAGTTTAAGAAATTTAATTAAGTTATAAATTGTCAGTCTTCTATAATTTTTTGCTCGCTACGGCCCTGCCTATGCCAATAACATTTCTCTGTAATGTACCCGTATGACCGCTCTTTAAAAAGACATTAAATCCCAATAAAATCACTCCTATGCTTTGTTGTTCACTCCCAAGAATGAAAAAATGCAGTATTACACTATTTCTACCCCCCCCCTTTTCCAGCTTTGAGAGTGATTGACCTATATTTATCCCATTTCACATTCTAGAGTGTGGATCCTCGACTGATTAAACAGGGCGCAGCACCCAGCAACCCTTTAACGTCTGGCAGTCCTTTTCTTCAACCTGTGCCTTGGTATGTCGGTCTGTTTTTCCTTACTTATTTGCCAATACTTTTCCCCTTCCTTAACCATACAGTTTTCCTTATACAGGAGACAATACAATGAAGTCAAAATCTACTTTTAAATGACCCTTTACAAAACAGGAGGTATAACTGTTCCTTCACAAAATTCCAACCAGCCTTTTTTTTTTTTGAATATGCAACCAGATAAAATGTCCTTTTATAAATAATTATTTTTTCTGTTTTCTTTCATTTGCATGATCTGAAAGATGCCCTTGGAATGTTTGTCTTTTCAGCAATGTAAAAGGGCCATCTGGCACATTAGTCTTTCAGTTGGGGGGGGGGGGGGGGGAGAGAAGGGAGTTCAAAATGATTTCACCCATAAGGATGTTATGTTTGACAAGTATGCAGTTGTGAATTAGTAAACAATAAGCTTAGCCACATAAATGATGGCAGCTCCCGTTGTTTTGAATTGGATATTATGCACTCTTGCAAGTTGTTCTTAATGATTGCTTTTAGTGTAATCATTAAATGGCCTTTCTACTTCAGATTATTTATAGTTATTACAGATATTTACTAAACTACAGAGAATTACGGATTCATTTCAAAATGCAAAACGACTTATTGCAAGTTAGAAAGTTTGCGCGATTTTGAAACATGCATTGGTCTGAATTTATGTCTGTCTTTAGGAATAAGATTTAGGACTAAGTTAATCATTTTGAGATTGCATCTAAGGATATCAGAACATTTACTATATGGTGCATAAATGTGCCAGTTTGGAAAACAAAGTGCTTTCATTTAATCCCCTCCCCAACCTGGCTGCCCTTTTTACACACGCCACTGGCTTTATTCATGAAGAACGTTGTAATTTTCCGAGAATGACAGCTGTCATCACCTTTTCCACTAGCAATGACCCTTATTAATATTATAGTGGAATAAGTCTTGATGTTTAATTTTTTGGCATAAACACAACTCACATGAAGATAATTAATAAATGAGCGCTCGCTACTAGTCCGATTTTTATTCCCAGAATGAGAGCTCCTACATAGCAGGTGGAGGGAACTTAGGAGGAAGAACAAACAAGTGCAGGCGTCTGCTTCAAACTGCAATCGTAGGTGGTGTAATTTAACCCCCTGGTTTAGGGTCTCCAATCAACCTACCTCCCGTCATCATCATCACATGGTTCAGACTCTTTTCAGAGCAAAAAAAATAAGCACTTTTTAAGGACCCCCAAAATTTTCTTAAGTAGGGTCTATCCACAAATGATGTCACGCTTGGAGGAAAGGAGGGCTGTGAAATTGTGACGAGGGGGGAGGGACAAGATGTGTGACATTATACATTTACATTAAAATAAAAACATTTAAAATCAGAAAATTAAATTTGATTTCTAGCCGAATGCGATCTCATTTACTTTTCTCTCTCCTAATCTGCCGAATGCAATCTCATTTACTTTTCTCTCTCCTAACAAATGGAAGAGGGAGGAGGGGGAAAGCTGACTAGTTATATACCTGCCAACAACTAGGGTACAAAAAACCTTAGTTTCACATAATTATAATGCTTAAAAATAATTTTTAAATACAAATACTACTTGCACAATGTATTAGTTTAGCAGTTTTGACAATTACTGATGGCTTAAATCCAGTTATAGTGTTAAATTAAGAACTCTTCCTTCCCTACTTCTCATAGACTATTTAAAAGTACTTTACTGCTAAGTTGAGACATAAGCATATTGTCGGGCAAAGGGGGGGGGGGGCATGTGCCCCCCGGAACTTTGTTTGGAAAACCATTCATTCCAAAACCTTTTTTTTTTTTTTTTAACTTAAAGAAACATTTTGAGAAACATAACACATATGCATTTGCGTGATGCTAACGCCTATGATTTAGGAAGCCAAATAAGAACCTACGATTTAATATAAACAATGTTTTCAATTTAGAAAGAGGAACATTATTAAATAAATAAACGACTGTTTGGAAGGTCAGGTCAACGGCAGAGGAGGGAGAGAGAGAGAAATTCATTCCTTTTAAAGTACACAGTTCTTTCCTCTTCCACCGGACGGGCCAGCTGTTATGCTGACAATGCATAATGCGTGCATCGGAGAATAATTGTTTGTTTTAAGCTTGGCATGTTCTGGGATTTATCTGATGCCTCAAAATTAATTCACTACGAAAGCAATTAAAAAAAAAAAAAAAATGCAGATTGTAAAAAAGTATTTTGTGATTTTCTTTATTTCTGCAGCGTTAATGCGGTTTATGATATCCAAATGATTGCTTTCCATAACTGAGGACAGAAAACCGCAAAACGGATCAAACCACAACATGTAATAAAATTCAGCGCTTCCGCTTATCGAAAGGAACAAACTTCGCGGAGGGTCTTTCGACTTTTGATCTCCTCATTGAATATTCCCATACTTCTTCGATGCGCGCATGCTTAGCAA
Organism: Cheiracanthium punctorium; assembly: GCA_038373885.1. Taxonomy (NCBI): domain Eukaryota; kingdom Metazoa; phylum Arthropoda; class Arachnida; order Araneae; family Cheiracanthiidae; genus Cheiracanthium; species Cheiracanthium punctorium. The sequence continues at coordinate 164,801 of JAWZYV010013818.1, forward strand.
GTTGCAGCGCTTCCATTGGCTTGGAGGAGTGGATCATAAAGGCTTTTCCTTGGATTCCAATCCTGCAAGATTTTTGAATACGCAATAAGCATGGCCGAAGACGAATACGTGTTGGGGCTAGCAATACGGTCTTGATATCGGTAAGCAAGATGTATTTCGGCGAATACATCTTTAAAAAAGAAAATTGCACTGAAAATATTTTTAAACGCGGAACTTAAACACACGAAAAAGCGGAAAGTAATGTCTTTTTAAAAACGTGGAAAATAAAAAAAAAGCAAAATACGCGGAAATAACCAAACCGCGGAAGATTCTCATCCCTGTCATCAAAAACAATCTCAGGATCTTGCTAAACCTTCAAAGTCATCACAATGAAAGACTATTTGTAATCATTTGAAAATAAAACAAATCATTCTCATGGTGTTCTGATTTGACTACTTGCTTTCCAACTCCATGGTTCAAACTGTTGGGTCAGTGTGATAAAAATCAGTTTCTAATAAAATTGTTCTAAAGATTAAAACATAAATAAATTTTAAAAAAGTAAATGGTTGCCTGCCCAGTGTTTTTCCCAGGCTTTGTGTCACCCAACAAATAAAGGCCAGCTGAGGCTTACTTTGTTTTTTTTTGAAAACTTTGTAATATCCAAAGTTTTTATTTTATTTAAGTGAAAAAAAAAAAAAAAAAAAAAAAAAAAAACAGAGCTATCTAAAAGTAGTAAAGTTTCTTAAAATTTAAATGTACCTTTAGCTTTGGTGTAAACATCATAAATTAAATCTACCTCTTAAACTAGATTTTTCCTTCTTAAACATAAGGTAGAGTTGAGTTGTTTCATAGTTCAGCTTCTGAATAAATACCAGAGATTGACAGGCAAATTGCATAAACCTATAGGCAAACTTCTAACCTTGATTCTAGACTTGAAAATTAAATAACTACAGGTAAATTTCTGACCTTTAATTGTGCAAACCTATAGATAATTTTCTGACCTTATTTTATTTTGCTTTAAGACTATAAGCTATAATTCCTGGTAATGCTTTTCATTCATGTTCTTAGTGTCAGGTAAATTTCAGACCTTGTTTTCTTTATGCAAATTATTTTGAGTAGCTCTGCATGCATAATTTGCAGTAACTGTTAAATTAACCTTTTCTGTTTAATATATAATAGAATGGTTTCAGTGTGCTGGTATATAGATATGTGCTTCATAGATGGAAGGCTGTCTTCCACTCTTTGTTAGATGTTTGCTGCTGTTGTTATCAGAATTGTTACTAATGGTTTATGGAAGACAGTCATTTTATTATACATTTTTTTTAGTTTTTAATCCATTTAACCAATTGTTCATAAAGACGATGTGTTTATACTAATAAAGAAAAGTTAGTTGCATTTTTGAAGTCCTTTATTGAGCAGCAAAAGTCATCCATTATGCACATCTTCTGACATGGTAGCAGAGCGTGGTTTCGATCCACAGACCTCTGCTGGAGACGTTAACCCAGGGTCATCATTCAACTTTCCAAAGTTAAATTGTGATAACTTTAAACAGTGGAAATATAATATTAATTTGCTGCTGGCCAGTCAAGACCTCTCCAAATTTTCCTCAGATTACCAAAGTGAAATTCCCACTCAAGAGACTGCCGAACACAAACCGGACGATTCTAAAGGCCCGATTGTGCGGGATATTCGAAAAGAAAAAAAGGCTCTAGCTATTATATGTCCGAGTATTGAAGAAAGTCTAAAAAGTCTCCTATATGAAGCGCATACACCAGCAGAGGATTGGACATTACTCAAGAATGCTTTCGAGCCAAGCAGCAGAGCTCGTGTCGCTGCCTTAAGACGAAAATTTATCAGCCTCAGGTATGATAGTGCAGATGGAATGGAAGGATACATCGGACGAGTTATAGATGCTGCGAAGGATTTAAAGATGGCCGGAAAACAACTTTCAGACAACGAGGTGGCATTTCAACTCCTGGAGAACCTCCCACCCGAGTATGAAAACCTAGTGGTTCAACTTTACAGACTACCAGATCCGGAATTTACCACTGTAGAAATCCGCCGACAACTGCTGGCTGAATATGATCGGCAAAAGTGTAAAGTTGCTGACAATACCAATCGCCAAGCTCTGGTGTCGGTTAAGAAGCGAAATGCATGGTCCCGGAAGGAGGTGATATGTTCCCACTGAGGCAAATTAGGACACTTAAAAAGGACTTGTTTTAAACTCCAACGAAGCCTGCAGAAAGCGAATTCTGGAATGCAAGGAAATCCTCGAAACCGGCAGAAACACAAAGAGGATAATGAGAAACAAGCACACTTTGCAGCCTTAGTTACTCAAAGCCCCATTATGGAGTGCGTCTTGGATAGTGCAGCCACAAATCATTTTTTCACACAAAGGGATGCTTTCAAGACCTTTTGCCCCATTGAGAACAGTGCGATTATTGCTGAAGGAACAACTAGCATCCAAGGTATCGGTGAAGTTCATTTGCAGTTTAATTCAGGTACTGTTCTTCAAAATTTAGTGTTACAAAATGTTTACTTTGCACCTGATATGTGCAGGAATTTAATCTCAGCCCGGAGTTTATGTGAAGAAAACTTTCAAATTTGTTTCCTTAGGGACAAAGCATTAGTCTACAAAGATAATCAAGAAATATTAAGTGCCCCCTTAAAGATAGGTTTTACTGTTTTTCTGTAAATTCCTTACAACATGTAGAATCGGGTGGGGCTTTTATCATAAATAAAAACATCATGAAGTGGCACTCCAGATTTGGCCACTTTAATACAAAAACACTTGTACAATTTTCTAAATCTAATAATGTCACTGGTTTAGATAAACTTGATGGTAATGGTCAAGAATGTGAGTCCTGTACTTTTGCTATAAGCACGAGAAAAGATTTTCCTGCAAAGGATGACATTGAAACTACTGATATTCTTCAGCTTTTACACTTAGATATTTTTGGTCCAACTCCAGTCCCTTCTCTGGGGGGTGCCAGGTATTTTTTGTCCATTGTTGACGACTTTTCTCGTTACTCATTTATATACATTTTGCACCATAAAGATCAAGCCTTTCACTTTTTTACATTATACAAATCATTAGTTGAGAAACAAATGAGTAGGGAAATTAAACGAATTAGGACAGACCAAGGTGGTGAATTTTGTTCTCATCAATTTGAAACCTTTCTCCAAGAACATTGCATCATCCATGAACATACAAATCCATACTCCCCCCAAATGAATGGGGTTGCAGAAAGGTATAATCGAACTCTTTTGGATGGTGTCTGAGCTTTACTGTTTGAAACAAAGTTACCTCAACCGCTTTGGGCAGAATTGGTCTGTACACAAAATTATCTCAAAAATCGTTTTCCCCATAAAAAGTTAAAAGGCAAAGCACCCTTAAATCTATGGATAGGTAGAAAATTTTCAGTAGCTCATTTAAAAGTAATAGGTAGTAAAGCGTCTGTTCACATTCATAAACGCAAAAATAAATTTGATAAAAGAGCCAAACAGGGCATACTAGTGGGATATGCCTCTAGTACTAAGGGATATCGGATTTGGTACCCAGGTACAACTTTAATAAATGAAACTAAATATGTTAAAATAAATGAAGATAGTTTTAAATTTGACGTAGATAGCAGGGAATCTCGTGAAGTAAATGTAGATCTATTTAACATTCCTCCAAATTCTGAAAATGTTACTGATCCGCCTCAGTCATCATCCCCTGTGGCAGACTGGAAACGGGTGGAGGTAACTCGGAAAAAAGGAGCCTCTGCAGGTCGAGTTGATGTCTACTATTATCCTGAACAAAATGTTCGGTTAAGAAGTAACAGACAGGTTGAAGAATACTGCCAACAGAAGGGTAAATTTTATGATCCTGCAGAGTTCAAGTTTACTTCAACGGCTAAAGTTGAAACCTCTCCCAGTGCCGGTGGGGATGATGAGGGGGGTGAATCTTCGGATGTAGAAGCTCATTGTGTAGCAATAAAAATCCCCAGATCATATAAAGAATCCCAGGATTTTCCAGAAAAATTAGAGTGGAAAAAGGCCATGGAATCAGAGTTAGGAACCCTGAGAGAGAGAAAAGTATTTGAACTAGTGCCTAGACCAGGAAAGGCAAGAGTCCTGGGGAGTCGATGGGTATTTACATTAAAAGAGGGAAAGCCTCAAAGAGTAAAAATTTTTAAAGCTCGGCTTGTCGCACAAGGATTTCGACAAATAGGGGGCATTGACTATTTTGATACCTTTTCACCAGTGATTTCCTTTTCCCTTGTTAGAATTATTTTTACAATCTTTGGAATAAACAAAAATTGGGTTCATTTACACTTGGATGTTAAAAGTGCATATCTGTATGTGACCCTTAATGAAAAAATATACTTGGAACAACCAGAGGGTTTTCATGAAAAGGGTAAGGAATCGTATGTTATGAAACTACATAAAGCATTATATGGGCTGCGTCAAGCTGGAAGGGAATGGTTCTTGGAGTTGGACAATACTTTTAATGAATTAGGCTTTACAAAAATTCAAAGTTGTAACTGTGTTTATACATATAAACTTAAAGCAATACTACTAGTATATGTTGATGACTTGGCTATGTTTGCCGAGGATGAAATAATCCTTAAAGAAGTTGTAACGTTAATAAAGTCCAAATTTGAAGTTAAAGTTTTGGGCAAAATCCAGAATTTTTTGGGTGTAGAGTTTTCAGAAATTGATGGTAAATTGTTCATGCACCAACATAAATATATTTTAAAACTAGCTGAAGAATTTAAGGATATACCTAAAGTTAAATGTAAAGTGCCACTACCCTTAGGTGTAACACTAACTCAAAATTCAGAAGAAGAGGCTAAAGATGTGCCTTACAGAGAACTGGTAGGATGCCTTTTATATCTTGCTTCCCGAACAAGACCAGATATTCAGTATTCAGTAATAGCTCTATCACAATTTTCAAGTCAACCTTCATGGACACACTGGAAGTATTTGTGTCAAGTTTTTCAGTATGTAATAAATACCCAGCATTTTTCTATTAATTTATCCAGAAATTCAAATAATCAATTAAGAGTTTATACGAATGCAAGTTGGGCATCAGATTTAGTAAGCAGAAAATCAATTAGTGGCCATGTCCTATTTCTTGATGAAGTACCAGTAATCTGGAGTTCTAGAAAACAAAAATGTACAGCTTTATCAAGTATGGAGGCAGAGTATGTTGCACTATCGGATTCTATTACTAAATGTAAAAATAGAGAAGCCAGTTGTTTATTGTGACAATCAGAGCACACTCTTTTTCTCTAAAAATGATGTTGAAAATAGTCGCACTAAATACATAGATACAAGAAGTTACTATGTAAAAGAAAATATTGAGAAATTTGATCTAAAATATGTGTCGGGAAAGGAAAATGTAGCCGACCTGTTCACAAAGACTTTATCTTTTGAAAAATTTTCTTTCTATTGCGAATGGTTGTTTGGCTGATACAGAGCATGGGAAAAGGGGGCATTTGTTGGGTCAGTGTGATAAAAATCAGTTTCTAATAAAATTGTTCTAAAGATTAAAACATAAATAAATTTTTAAAAAGTAAATGGTTGCCTGCCCAGTGTTTTTCTCAGGCTTTGTGTCACCCAACAAATAAAGGCCAGCTGAGGCTTACTTTGTTTTTTTTGAAAACTTTGTAATATCCGAAGTTTTTATTTTATTTAAGTGAAAAAAAAAAAAAAAAAAAAAAACAGAGCTATCTAAAAGTAGTAAAGTTTCTTAAAATTTAAATGTACCTTTAGCTTTGGTGTAAACATCATAAATTAAATCTACCTCTTAAACTAGATTTTTCCTTCTTAAACATAAGGTAGAGTTGAGTTGTTTCATAGTTCAGCTTCTGAATAAATACCAGAAATTGACAGGCAAATTGCATAAACCTATAGGCAAACTTCTAACCTTGATTCTAGACTTGAAAATTAAATAACTACAGGTAAATTTCTGACCTTTAATTGTGCAAACCTATAGATAATTTTCTGACCTTATTTTATTTTGCTTTAAGACTATAAGCTATAATTCCTGGTAATACTTTTTATTCATGTTCTTAGTGTCAGGTAAATTTCAGACCTTGTTTTCTTTATGCAAATTATTTTGAGTAGCTCTGCATGCATAATTTGCAGTAACTGTTAAATTAACCTTTTCTGTTTAATATATAATAGAATGGTTTCAGTGTGCTGGTATATAGATATGTGCTTCATAGATGGAAGGCTGTCTTCCACTCTTTGTTAGATGTTAGCTGCTGTTATCAGAATTGTTACTAATGGTTTATGGAAGACAGTCATTTTATTATACATTTTTTTTTAGTTTTTAATCCATTTAACCAATTGTTCATAAAGACGATGTGTTTATACTAATAAAGGAAAGTTAGTTGCATTTTTGAAGTCCTTTATTGAGCAGCAAAAGTCATCCATTATGCACATCTGACACAAACAAATCACCACTGATAAGGTTTTCATAAAGTCCATTATATAATATGTCAGTAATTTATGTCTTTCGTTAGTTAATTTAGAATGAATATAAGAAATTAATTTTGTTAATCTCATAAGTAATCTTATTTTCCAATTTCTCTCTGAGGAGGGTGGCAACAGATGACACCCCCCCCCTTCTTTGAGCTTTAAGAATGTTTGGATTGTGTAAAAATTTTCCCGTTATTAAAATATAATAACCCGTTCAGGACGTGCACATGCGGAAAGAAGCACTCCCCACAGGACGACACCTCTCAAGCTTCGATTGTTCCTTCGGCCGAGGAGTTTTTGCCCGCTAAGCCCAACGCGCTTAAAATTTCTCGAAACGTATGCGTTACAAAACAATGCATAAAAACTCTCATTTGCATGGAAATAGAACCATTTTTAAATATATGATAGAATATAATATGTTTTTCTGTCATAATAAAAAATAATAATTAAAAGAATTGATGTTTAATTATGAAAAATAAAAATGTAATACACTTTACTACATTTAAAATTATCTTGATTAATACTAAAAATATATAAATTGAGAAAACATATTTACAAATACTATAAAACAATTGAATAACGAAAATTTTAAAGCCATACGGTAAATTTCAAAGCACGGATCAACGCATAATCCGACATTACAAAGTTTGCATTCATATGCGGTGTCACGTCTTTTATTCCTCTTTGAGCAAACAACACACCTCCTTCTAAGTTTTTTCCCACTTTTCTCAGTGCACAGTTTTGGGAAATGATGTCCATTAAAAGGATTATTGAAGAATAAACATATTAGAAATATCGGCTGGTCGTGGCTCAGTGAAATAAAAAGTACGCTCTCTCTTAACAAGCGATAAACGGTGGAGTGCCTTAAAAATTATGCCAACACCAAACTTCACATTGCTGAGAACAAAAACTTGGCCGAGATAAACAACCCCAACCACAGAGCAATCATAAAGTTTAAATCCCATCAAAACAGAAACTAGAGCCTAAGCTAAACAAAAACCTACAGAGAAAAGCGAACCACTTCAAAATGAGTAAGAAGTATTCTGCACGTGTTTCTGCTTACATTATTTCCCTCCAAAGTTCTAATGACTCACAGACAGTTGACTAACCCCAATCTGACATTGGAGAGAGAAATACTTATTTATGAGTATAATATTTTACAAGAAACGGATTACTAACGCCCTCTAGTGCTCTGCATTTCGTTCCAATTTTGAAACGCACATATACGGCACTCAGCCGTGGATGTCACTTTCAGAATAACGCAAAGGTGCGGTGCTAGGCCTTGAGAGTAGTTTTTCGTCGACGCATATGTACGACGCTCGTCCTGAACGGGTTAAGAGTGATATTAAGTGGGTAGGTACTGTACTATTATATTATCAAATTTATTAAAAGTAACTGTGCGCATATATATACATATTGCATGCCAAATAGAAATACTGAAGTAGCTTACACAAAACAGGAAGATTGAGAGCAATAAAATACCATTTTTATTTTCAGCTCCAGAACATTCTTTTTCAACTTCAGCATCTACATTTCCACTGCTATGCAAACTAGAGCTGTCATCTGCATCAAAAGAAGCAGTTACACTACCAGCTAATTCAGATTCTTTCTTTCCTTTCTTCTTCTTTTTCTTATTTTTGTTGTTCTGAGGAAGAGAAAAATAAGCAAGATCAAAAATAGGACAGGCAGCAAATAATTTTAAACAAAAATCTGAGGGGATCATAAAATGTTTGATGTGGACAAATATTAGTAATTTAATTGTGTATATAATAATGCAGTTGGAAGTTTGTTTTTAAATAAACTTTGAAGTAATACTTTCCATACTTCAAGGCTTATGGACATTTTCAATACATGAAGGTCTATGGTCAATTATTAAGCCATGAATAAAATCTTGCCAACTGTCAAAATGCTTCATGAATTATGGTAAAATACTGCCAAATTTAGTACCAAAAATTAGTTTCCAAAACTAAACCCAGCTTGGTGATATCACTTATATAGTCCAAGCCTATTTCTAATTTGGCTAATTCCATGGAAGTGCGACATAGACATTAAATTTCAATGAAATTAATCTTTTTTTTGCTCTAGTTGATAGAAAATAAATCAAATTTTATTAAAATAACAATATATAATAAATTATAAATAATTTTTTTTACAGTTAATTACTTTAAGACTAAGTTTTAAACTGAAAATGTTATTTTTATTTCTAGTTTAATGCCTCTTGAAGCATTAAATTACCTCATAAATTTTGAAACAAATATATTTATTTAAAAGAATGGTTCACTTTGTACATAAAAATACCAAAATTTTCACTGGAAACCTTTTAATTATTTCACCATTTCCCCAAACTTGATATTCGTCTTCATGTCATGTCTGTCACAAAAAACTTTGATTTTTTAAAATTTTTAACAAAATCCTTTTGATAAAAATTATTAACTCTTTATTTCCTCTTTTTGTATGTCAAAAGAAGCAACTCATAAAAAAATTAATTTGGGTGAAATATGGAATTTTAAATTTTGTCATGTCTGTCACAGTGAGTTTTTCAAGAAACTTTGCCTTGATCTTCTGCTTTGAAAGTTATTATTATTTAACTTAAGTATTAATGGCAACAGTATTTTTTTACAGCTCAGCACAACTCATCAAAATGCTTTTCAGAACATGTGTTCTCAAAATGTGACCGTCTCTCAAGCGATAATCACCAGATAATTATGTTCAAAACAATTTCTTTCTGATATATACATTATAATTGAGTGATTACTTCAAAACACTCTGTAGCAGAGGTAACCAATGGCTAAAACAGCAGCTGAGCGACAGAGGGAAAGACGGATGAAGCTTAAAAAAAAACTGGAATGTATGACCAATATAAAGAAAAAGCTACTGCTCAAAAGAAAGTTTTATGCAAAAAAAAAAAAAAAAAAACCTGACAACTGAAAGTGTGCAAGATACGATTCTGCGTCAAGAAAAGGATAGGATTAATCATGCAAAGTACAGAGCTAAATTAAAAGAAGCAAAACATCAGCCAACCAGTCATAACAAGTCATTTGGCAATTCAAGGGCTTTCGGAAAAGCTGTATCCCGTAGCTGTTCGGAGTAGATCACCTTACTATTCTATATACTCAGTCAGTTTTGTCCAAATTATCGGAGTCCCTTGAACGAAAATCACAGTATTTGTCATAAAATTTATTTAGGTTATGGTGGCTACAAATTTAGGGGGTATCATGACCAAAGCTGATGGTGGCCATGGGACTAGTGAAAAGATCCGAAAGATTTTGTGGGCCTCACCATGGCACAGTGGTAATGTCAATGAAAATGGTAGATCGGCGAAGTGTGACAGTCCTAAGTTCGGGTCCCATCGCATGGCTGTCGACCGAGCAGTCATGAGTTTTGGTAGGTTTTCTCCAGATGTAACATGAATACACGTTAAAACTCCTTAGAAAGACCTCCTACCAAGGCACCCCCAATCCTTGGCAGATCACCCTAGGGTAGCGTTGCCATCATCAAACCAAAAAGAAACATTTTCCTTTTTCGCGTATGCATTGTTATTTTGTAATCTAGCTACTGCGTGACATACGTAACTAGTAATGAATATACTTGCTTCACTTGACATCATTGAATTGTTAATTTGGATTTTTGTGCATGTAGTAGCGTAGTGCGGTCACCGACCCATATCGTCCGAAAGAGAGCTCCTTCTCCCCCTGGGGTCAAGAGAGCTGACCCCTGATGAATGGGGAGTGAGAGGTTTTTGGAAGGGAGGGGAGAGATGACTTTTAGCGAGAGAGGAGGCAAGTTCTCCGCATGAACTGCTCCGGGCTTGGTACTCTCGTAATGTTCATCATGTGCCTGTACATAAATACTGTAAATACTTTTGTAAATAAAACTTATTATTTTAACTAAGCCTCAGAGAATCACGCTACCACTGTGGCGCTACGTCACAGTCTAGAATTGGTGCCAGCGCTGGGATGAGTCCCCTGGCAAATGTGATCAAATCGATCTTAGCGGAAGAATGAAGGTCGACCCGACCCTAATGAAAATGATGGAGGCCGCCCTGGCTTTATGTAAAAACGGAGAGTCGCCCCGACTCTAGTGGAGCTGGAAGAGGCCGTCCGGCCTTTA